>RCUC01156321.1:0-38402 GCA_003697995.1 Taxidea taxus jeffersonii
GGAGATTATTATTAACGTCCATTTCATAGTTGTCATGAGAATTACTAAGGATGAGGGACGTTGCTTTTCCGCTTTTTTGTTGGGCTGGCCCATTTCCCAGAATCCATAAGCTCAGTGAGCCTTCCAAGTCCCCAGCTTAGGCCTGGAGTTGGGGAAGTGGCACTGTGTGTGTCTTTGCGCTGGAGGAACTTCCCCATGGCTCAGAAGGTTCCCAAGTCGGCACAGGGAACGGAGCACTGGCAATGCTGGTGCAGAGTTTCTATGGATCCTTTCCAGTGATCCCCAAGGAGACACACACCTTTTCTATCCTCCGTCCTTGGTCAGTCCCATCAAACAGCAGCTCTGAAGCTAACTTTCCTGACTGTTCCAAGCAGGATGGGCCCAGCAGTGAGATGATCATAGAACCCTCGAGCTATATTAGGTCATCAGAAACCTCCTTGCTTTGCGAAGGAGGTAAGGTTACCAGATTTAGTAGATGAGATGCAGAATGCCCAGTTCACTGGGAATTTCAGCTAAAGGAGAAAAAAAAATTTTAACTTATGTCCCAGTATTGCGTGGGACATCCTTCCAAAGAATGTTTGTTGCTGTGGATCTGAAATTCAAATTTAACTGGGCTTCCCGTATTTTATCTGGCGACCCTGTGAAGAGAGTTAGGTGCTAAGGGGGAAACAACTTAGGGTCACACATCCAGCCAGGCCTCAAAGCTAGGTCTGCTGGCTCCCAGCCACGGCCCCCCACCCCCACCGCATCTGCCCCCCGCGGTGGGCTTTTCACATAAAGGGGAATGCTTGCTGGGCTGGGTGCCTCAAACTCTGCCTGCTTCACAAGCGAAGAACTGCTGGCTGCGAGTCTCCAACAGGACAAACGGAACACCCACACAGCGCAGGCGACAGCGGGGTGGAGGTTAGGACTCCAGGCCATTTAGGTCCGAGTCCAGGCTGTTTTCCAAGGGAGGGTGATCACCCACCAGACATTTCACTGCTTTAAGGCCCGGGTTTTTTAACTATCAAATGGGCGCAATGGGACCTGTTTCCAAAGGGTCACTTTGAGGATTAGGAGCTAAGCAGTTCCCGAAAAGCCGGCTGCTTGTCACCTACGCAGCACACTTTGGGTCTCCGCAGTTTTTATCAGGACCCCTGAAGACGGAAGAGGAGCTTCGGTGCCGGTGCGGTGGAGCAGAGAAGCTCTACCTAAGCTTCCCCACCCCCGGCTCCCGAGGGGCCCGGGGCTGAATCCATGCCCGGCCCACAAAGGCCCGACCGAGGGGTCGGGCCCATCCTCGTTTACGGGAACTCACATCAGCGATCAATCATCCTTAATTTGTAACCGGGCAGTGTCCCGGGCCAGCCAATAGCCAAGACCGACCCCACCGCACACCCCACCTCCTTGACCCTGTGGGACTGACCGCGCAGTCTGCACTGAAGCTGTCCGGCCAGCGGGAGTCTGGAGCAGGTTTGGGGATAGGGTGGGGGGTGGCGGTTTTGGGAGTGCGGTGTCCTCGTCTCCTCCTTTCCCTCCCCGGGTTTCCTGCCCTGCCTTTTATCTCTGAAGTTTCTTTAGGCTTGCTTGCACCGGAGACTTCTGTCCTACCCTCCGCCCCCACGTGCCCCTCTTCCCTGGGTGCCCCCGCTCCCGCCTGAGCTGTGGTGCCCAGCCCCCCTCTGACCTCCCCTGCCCCCCCCCCCCCCCCCCCCCCCCGCCTCTTGGCGTCATTGTTAGACTGAAGCAGGACTCTCTGGATGGAACAGATGGATGGAGACCCGGGCTTGGGAGGGGGAAGGAAGGGCCAGCGGTTGCCGGGAAAGGGAAGCAGTTCGGGGAAAACAAAATAGGGGGAGGAGCCTGGGAGAAGGTGGCCCCGGGAGGAGGAGGAGGGAATTCGCGCTTGGGGGCTAAGTCCCGGAATGGAATGGGGGCGGGCCCAGGGTGGTGGCTGCAGCCCGGGGAGCGGAGTGGAGGCCCCAAGGACCCCAGGGCTCGGCGCTGACAACGTTGCCGGCTGGCTCCGCAGGTCCGGGCTGACGCCGCCGCCCAGATGGCCTCCAGGCTGACCACGCTGACCCTCCTGCTACTGTTGCTGCTGGCTGGAGTGAGTGGCCCCTTTGAGAGGGGGCTGAGGATTAACCGTTCTGGGCCCGGAGAATGAGGAGAGCGCCTCTTGGGATCAGCAAGTGTGGTCCTTGCACCCGGGTTCGGAGACAGCGAGGCAAGAGCCGGGTTCTAATCCCGGCCCACGGCCCAGCAGTTAGGGTGGCCTTGAGCGAGTCGCTTCTCCGAACCTACCTGTACTGGTTTATAAAGTGGAGAATAAAGCGGAAGGGTCAGAGAGAGCCAGGAGATGGACAGCATTCTGTGATCCTAGAGCAAGGGGTTGCAGCTGAGCTGTGCGGTGGGCCCTGGCTGCGGAGACCCAAGTCCTCCCTGGGCTGCGCCTGTCAAAACGCCAGGAAAGGCAGCTGACTCCTGGGTCTGGTTGGAGGGTGGGGGGAGCATCCCAGTGAGAGGTCCCAGAGGCACGGGAGTCAGGAGGAAGGTGGACTCCTGCTTTGGCTGTCTGTTCAGGGTAGTGTGTGGAAGTTGACATGGGGAGTGCCCTTAGAGAATCTGTAGGTGCTGCCGTGGTGAGGGAGGAATCTAGAATCAGAGTCAGCCGAGCAGCTTCCGGGAAACCCTGAGCTTGTTACTATCTCAGCATTGGTTTCTTTTATCAGTGAAATGGGATAATATGTGTTTTCTCAACCCAGAAACCATAACATTTGGGGGGTGGAAAATTCATCATGAGGTGCTATCCTATGCATTGTAGGATGTTTTGCCCTACCCCGGTTTCTCCCCTCTAGATGCCAGTAACATCTCTGCCCTACCCCCCAATTCCCTTCCCTCTCCTGTGATAACCAAAAAGGCCTCCAGGCATTGCCAAAAGTTTCCAGGGATTAAAATAGTCTCTGATTGAGAGCCACAGGTCTATACTATTTCTTCCTCCTTCCTTCCTCCCATCCCCTTCTGACTCACCCTTCCTTCCTTCCGTCCGTCCTTCCTTCCTTCCAGAATGCTAATGGTTTCCTATAATGGCTTGCAACCCACAGTTGGAAAAACACTTTTCTCATGCAGAGGTCACAAACTCAAATCTCTCTAACCGGCCTGGCAGGTGAGCCAAGACAGGCAGACACTGAAAGAAATTGCAAGAACAGGGGCGCCTGGGTGGCTCAGCGGGTTAAGGCCGCTGCCTTCGGCTCGGGTCATGATCCCAGGGTCTTGGGATCGAGCCCCACATCGGGCTCTCTGCTCTGCGGACAGCCTGCTTCCTCCTCTCTCTCTCCGCCTCTCTGCCTACTTGTGATCTCTGTCTATCAAATAAATAAATAAATCTTAAAAAAAAAAAAGAAATTGCAAGAACATAGATAAATGGCAACAACGGACTCTCAGCTCCGAAGCCTGGGAAACAGCTGCCCTTATGGCAGCAATTCCTCAGCGATAACAGAGTCCCTGCCCACCCCTTACCTCTGCCTCAACCCCCATTGGCTCCTGCCTTGCCCCTTCTCCGGAGGAACTAGTGGGTGGCAGCTTCAGGGCAGGTCCCTCACCCACTGGGCTTTCTCAGGAATCAGTCTCTGGCACAGGACTTTCCCCACATCCCCGCCTTCCTTTCCTGCTTTGAGTGTGAGTGCTTGGAAAGTTTTTGACTGTGCTTCATGGTAGGAAAAATGAAACTCAGTTTCTTGAACCACAGGTTAGAGCCTCTTCAAATCTGAATGTTACTAGGCCCAGCTCCACGGCAGAGAGCTGGCGAGAGGAAAGCGAAGGACAGATCTCGGAGGGAGAGATCACCAAGAATCTATCCACTGAACACACCGTGGGCTCTTCCACCTTGTCGACAATCAACTCAACCATCATTACAGCCAATACCACTCTTACGCCCACCACTGAGCCCTTCACCCAGTCCACTGTTCAACCCATCCAGCCCACTACTGCACCCTTCTGCCCAGAGCCTGTCACATCCTGCTCTGAGCTGGAGACTCCTTGGGCAGAGTCTGAGTTGAAGGAGGCTTTGATAGACTTCTCTGTGAAGCTCTACCATGCCTTCTCAGCGACGAAGAAGGCAGAGACCAACATGGCCTTTTCTCCGTTCAGCATTGCCAGCCTCCTAACCCAGGTCCTGCTTGGTAAGAACCCAAGTTCTCTCCAAGTTGTATGTTGGACCCTCCCATGAGGGTCCCCAACCCAGATGCCTACAAAGCCATGCCTTGGAGAGAAGGCTATAAAACTGGGCTACTTTGGGGAGGAGGGAGGTGAGCATTCATGTATTCCTTCATTTAACAGTGATTGAACTGGCTCGCTTGCTTACAAAACCCCATGGACTACACAGGAACATATAAAATAGGGTCCCAGTCCCCAGCCGTGTGTCAGGGTAAGGCAGCAAGAAAGATGAAACCATAAGCAATAGACAGAGATTAAAGTCCTACTAGTGCTGCTTACTGGCTGTGTGACCTTGGCAGGTTACTTGACTTCTCTGAGCCTGAGTCCTCAGGTATGAAATGGAGGTGGTTATGCTTACTTCAAAAAAGAAACTAGGGGCGCCTGGGTGGCTCAGTGGGTTAAACCTCTACCTTCAGCTCAGATCATGATCTCAGGGTCCTGGGATCAGCCCCACATCAGGCTCTCTGCTCAGCAGGGAGTCTGCTTCCCACCCACCACCTGCCTCTCTGCCTATTTGTGATCTCTCTCTCTCTGTCAAATAAATAAATAAAGTCTTTAAGAAGAAAGAAAGAAATGAAGGAAAAAAGGAAGGAAGAAAGAAAGAAGGAAGAGAGTTTAGTGCCTGGCTTAGAGGGAGGTCAAAAAATGTTAATCCCCTGCCTTCCTGAGAGATATTCCCATGGGATAAAGCTCTACCTACACTCTCCAGTTAGGAACCCCCAAAACTGCCAGATGTCCCCTGGGAGGCATGTTGCCGTTGATTGACTTTGGCAGATTTCTTTATTGCCTAGAATGTATGGCTTGAATCTTATCTCCCTTCTCCCCTTAACTCTGTGATCCTAAGTAGAGCAGATCACGTAAGCTCTTAAACCTAAGTTTCCTCATCTGTAAATAGGGAGAGTAATTACCCTTCTGTGAAAGGGGTATTGTGGAGATTCAGTGAGCTAGTATGGGAGGATCACTTGTGATGCCTGGAACCAAGTAAGTGCTCTGTGAGTTGTTTCTATTACCATAGGGAAGATGAGCACAACAAATATTTGATAATAACTGAAGGGGTATTGACTCTCCATGCTCTTTTGTGATCCTCTGATTTCTCCTCTTAACGGTGAGCTAGTGTCCCTGCCTGCAGGGTAAACCTGTGTAAACCCAAACCAACTCAACTGTCGTGTGAAACAGGAAGTGATCGGACTAGGCTTTCCAGGATGCTTGGGGTTGAAAGTGGGTAGAAAACAGAGAGGATTCAAAGCCCTGGAAAAGCCTAACTGGGATGATTCATCATTCCCCCACTGCTTTCATTCTGACCTCTGGATTGTCTTCAGAAACAGTCGTCCCCGCTCTGATGATTTGTGATCCCCTCCATGGCAGGAAATAACCCCACTCCCCCGACCCATGCCAGCCTGGTCCCTCAATCCTAGTCCTAATGGCAGGTGTCATGTCCAGTCCTCCAACCCCTTTCCGCCGCTCCCCTTACCCCGTAATTTTTCCTCATTTCTGCCCTTTGTTGCAGGGGCTGGGGACAGCACCAAGAGAAACCTGGAGAGCCTCCTCTCCTACCCCGAGGACTTTTCCTGTGTGCACCAGGCCCTGAAGGCTTTCACATCCAAAGGCTTCACCACAGTCTCTCAGATCTTCCACAGCCCAGGTGAGCACCTCGGGAAAGGTCAGCGGCTGCCCAGCAGGACTTTGAGAGGACTCTGAGGGGGACCCGATGCCTCAGAAAGAGGGGAAAGAGGACAGAGGGCATGTTAGAGCTAGAACATCAAGGATGGACTGCAGAACAGGTAAGGGCCTCAGCAGAAATGTCCTTTGGCTCCGGGAGAGCAGGATGGCCCAGACTTTGGGCAAGTCGTTTCCATTCATCAGCTCTGGTTAAAACAAGAATGTCCTCCTGCTTTCATTCATAGGTAGAACCAGAGAGCTCAAGATGAACAGTGTTTTGTTAAACTGGCTCAGTGGAATCTTGAGGCTTCTAGTTTTTGCGCTTTCATGTTCTATGAATTTCTGGTCATTTACATATATTGCATTATTAAGATGTAATAAGATTAGTAAGCTTCCAAAATGATCTGATACAGGTATTTTCAAATTTTCTTCCCCAGAGCCCTGGGGTTCTGCTGAGCAGCTTTAGGAGTCATGATGGGAGCCGAGAGGCACCGGGAGGCCCGAGTGGGTGTGGGGGTACCACTTCCTGTGGGAAGCAGATAGAGCCAGATGGGCTCTGAGCCCTCACCCAGCCTCAACCAGAGCCCTTTTAACTGCAGGCTTCAGACATGACTATTTCAGGACAGTTCTGCTCCTTAAAAAGATTTGAAAGCTAAAGATCTCGTCTGCTTCTTCTTTATTTTATTCATTTATTTTTAAAAGATTTTATTTATTTGTCAGAGAGCATAAGCAGGGGGAGCAGCAGGCAAATGGAGATCCCAGGACCCTGGGATCATGACCTGAGCAAAAGGAAGACATGAAATCAATTGAGCCCCCCAGGTGTTCCTGCCCCCCCCCTTTAAAAGGAAAACATTTTCTCCTTTTTTTTTTTTCAACTATAAAATCAATATCATTCATTGTAGAAAACAGAAGACAGGGACGCCTGAGTGGCTCAGTCAGTTAAGCGGCTGCCTTCGGCTCAGGTCATGATCCCAGGGTCCTGGGATGGAGCCCCGCATCGGGCTCTCTGCTCATCGGGGAGCCTGCTTCTCCCTCTGCCTGCTTCTCCACCTGCTTGTGCTCTCTCTCTCTGACAAATAAATAAATAAAATCCTAAAAAAAACAAACAAACCAGAAAACACAGGGAGGAAGGAGAAGGAGGAAGAGGGGGAGCAACAAAAACTCACCAGCCCGTTCTCTTAAAAAAAAAATACCCTCTTTTAGCGATGGGAAAAATCTGTGTCGGAGGTGTTCAAGAAACACTACGTTTACTTATTTGCTAGAAATCAACTTAATCCTCTGTCTTGCTAGATTGCTAGAGAATACAACTGCATTTGATATCTATGTAGTCCAGGAAAAATTTCTTTCAAACACTGTTTTCTTTAGTGGACTTGACCTTTGGAGAACAAAAGCCAGGAAGTCTTGCCATGAACTTCCGCTAAGGCGGAGAAGCAGAGTGGGTTCCCTGCTGAATTAAGGGAAGAAACAAGGGAAAACACTGGCAGATGGAAGTTAGTATCTGAGTTATTTCGCCACGCCACAGGTGCACGGCAAGGAGAGACAGCCAGGGCCTGGGAGGGGTCCTGCCCTAAGTCCAACGCTTGCTTTCTCAGGGCCTCAGTTGCTATATCTATAAGAGGAGTGGGCTGGACCCCGGCTCCAACCTGCTGTGCTCGCTGCAGTGAGCTGAAAGCAGTAGGAAACACGCTCCCTCCCATCCTCTTAGAAGGGAGAGGATGTCTGAGGGACTCATGCTTCCCTGTCTCCACCTGCTCCCTTCCCCAGACCTGGTCATACGGGACAGCTTTGTGAATGCCTCTCAGAGCCTATATGGCAGCAGCCCCAGAGTCCTAGGAAATGACAGCGATATCAACACGGAGCTCATCAACGCCTGGGTGGCAGAGAAGACCAACCACAAGATCACACGGCTGCTGGAAAGTCTGCCCTCTGACACCCGCCTTGTCCTCCTCAATGCCGTCTACCTGAGTGGTAAGGGAGCCCCGGACTCAGTGGTCTTCCCATCCCGTGTCCTTTCTCTCCTCCTGGCTTCAAAGCCTACCCATCCCCGAATTCTATACCTGGATCCCAGAGAGCTCGGCCCACCCCCTCCCAATGGGGCTTTTCAATCCTCTTCATCCTTTCTCACCTGCATTAGAGTGACCCTCTCTCTCCTTCCCTCTAGCCAAGTGGAAGACAACATTTGATCCAAAAAGAACCTCAATGGAGCCCTTTTACCTCAAATCCTCTGTGATAAAAGTGTCGATGATGAACAGCAAGAAATACCCTGTGGCCCATTTCACTGACCCAACCTTGAAGGCCAAGGTATGTTCTCGGCCCTTCCCACTCTTGTCTCAGAGCCTCTGGCGGGTCCTGATGTCTTTCCTGCTATGGCCCCATCAGTTTGGGGTATTACACTCTTACGAATTCATCATTTCTACTCCTTCCATCTGTATTTCTACCCCGTCTTTTGTGCTTCTCCCCTCTCTAGCTTGGCCGAGGCAGGCATTGTTTATTTTAGGCTGGAGAGCGGGATTCTAAAGTTTCTTCATCTCTACCGCGTCAAATGGCCAGAAGTGAGTCTGTTCATCTGTATTTCTTTCCCGTCAACCCCCCAGGAGCCCCTGGCGGCTTGGCAAGTCCAGTGTGTATGTGTGCCCATGTACAGCATGTGTACATGGATGTTCCCGGGTCTGGGTAGGTGTAGACGTGTGTGCATGTATGTGGTAGGTGTAGACGCATGTGCACTTGGTAAATGGCTTACATCCCTTCGCAGAAATTGAGCAGTAGAATTTCAAAGGATGGGGAGGGAGGGAAGATTGACTGTGGAGCCCAGAAGGTTTTAATTATTTCTGGATATATCTAGATATTTCTGCCTTGTTAGGAAAGCAAGACACAGATTTAGGAGATAGAAAACATTGGGAGAATACCCAGTGATTTAGTGCCAGGCTTGGTCCACCTTGAGAGGGAGATTTCCCTAACTTTTCCCTCTGCCTGGACCCTTTCTCACTCATATTGTCTAGTGCCTGGGTGGCTCAGTTGGTTAAGCGACTGCCTTCGGCTCAGGTCATGATCCTGGAATCCCAGGATCGAGTCCCACATCAGGCTCCCAGTTCCATGGGGAGTCTGCTTCTCCCACTGACCTCTCTCTTCTCATGCTCTCTCTCTCTCTCTCAAATAAATAAATAAAATCTTTTAAAAAAATCACTCATATTGTCACATAACTTGTTCCTCCTGCACTCCTGGGTGTCAGGTCAAAGGTCACCTCAGTGGCGAGAACTTCCTGCTTATTTCTTTTTTTTTTTTAAGATTTTATTTATTTATTTGACAGAGATCACAAGTAGGCAGAGAGGCAGGCAGAGAGAGAGAGGGAAGCAGGCTCCCCGCTGAGCAGAGAGCCCGATGTGGGGCTCGACCCCAGGACTCTGGGATCATGACCTGAGCCAAAGGCAGAGGCTTAACCCACTGAGCCACCCAGGCGCCCCGAGAACTTCCTGCTTCTTAAAGTGGCCCCCTCCTCACCCTGAAATATTGTCCTGTTTGATTATATTCATGGTACTTCTCATTATCAGAAATTAGGTTGTTTATTTGCTTATTTTATTGCAACATTGTTTGTCTCCCTGAGATATTGTCTCTCCCCTGGGAACAGAAACCTCACTTGCCTTGTTTCCTATCCCTGGGGGCCCAGAACAATACCACATGTAATAAGTGCTCATTATAGGTTTGCTGAATAAATGAATGAAATCACTGGAGGGTGGTGAAGGGTACAACCCACTTAGGGGTGCCCAGGAAGGCTTCAGAGAAAACGTTACCTCTGACCATTCTGAATCATTCATGCACCTTTCCACCCACCCATCTATGCCTATCTGATGTAGTTGACCACTCCTAACTAACAGAACCAGAATGGCATGGGTAAGTTTAATGTACTTGATTCTCTTTTGAAGCATGTCAGCTACCCATCAGAGCTGAATTACAGCCATATCTTCCAAGCACCAAAGGCCACTGTGAAATAAAAATTAAATTCGAAGGGTAGATCAGCTTTCCACCAGCATCTCAATATCCTTCTCCCATTTAATTACCCTACACCTTTTCGCTTCAAAGCATAAAACTAGTATGTCTGATTTCTCTTAAAAATTATAAGCACTAAGAAAAAAATTATAAGCATTATTTTGAACAACAGACACACAAATTACCCTCAGTGTACCCTGATGTTAATGCTGTGGAGTTGGGGGGCATCAGGGGGCTCAGTCAGTTATGCATCTGCCTTTTCGGCTCAGGTCATGATCGCAGGGTCCTGGGATGGAGCCCCGTGTAGAGCTCCCTGCTCAACGGGGAGTCTGCTTCTCCCTCTCCCTCTCCTTCTGCTCCTCCCCCTGCTCATGCTCTCAAGCTCGCTCTCTCTCAAAAAGGGAATTAAAAAAAAAATACTATGGAGTTGGTTTACTTTGTCATACCTGTACTTAATTCTGAATCTTTCTTGGATTTAAGAGCATTTACCCAATCAAGGAGTTTAGATTTACAAACTCTGAAATGCTCGGGTTACCGGCTGGAAAAGTCAAGACCACAACATGGTAACCTTTTGGTCTGAGATTCAAGATCAGTGCACAGGACCTCTTGGCACTGTTGACATTTGGGATTAGATTATTCTTTGTTAGGAGGACGATTGCTGGGCATCATGCAGGATTTTTTTTTTAAGATTTTATTTATTTATTTGACAGAGAGAGGGATCAGAAGTAGGCAGAGAGGCAGGCAGAGAGAGAAGGGGGAAGCAGGCTCCCCGCTGAGCAGAGAGCCCAATTCGGGGCTAGATTCCAGGACCCTGAGATCATGACCTGAGCCAAAGGCAGAGGCTTAACCCATGGAACCACCCAAGGGCCCCTCATCCCTATCTTCTATCCACTAGATAACAGCAGCCCTGTAAGTCCCCTCTCCTCCAGTTGTGACAACCAGAAAGTTTCTAGACATTGTCAAGTGTCCACTGGGGCAAATAGAGAACCCCTATATATTAGACCCATGGGTCCTATACCTGTGTCATACTTTTGTCTGACCACCAGTTGGAAGTCCTTTTAATGGCAAGCTTGAAAGGTAGGCTAGGATTGGCTTGTCCACAATCTTGAATGCTACACTAAGACATTTATACTTAATCTTGTAGGCTGTAAAGAGCCATCAAAAGTCTTTAAAAGGGGGTGCCTAGGTGGCTCAGTGGGTTAAAGCCTGCCTTCGGCTTGGGTCGTGGTCCCGGGGTCCTAGGATCAAGCCCCATATTGGGCTCTCTGCTTGGCAGGGAGCCTGCTTCCTCCTCTCTGCCTGTCTCTCCACCTACTTGTGATCTCTGTCAAATAAATAAAATCTTAAAAAAAAAAGTCTTTAAAAGGACCAGAACCCCTGGCGGGCTTGGTTGGTAGACCATGCGACTCTTGATCTTGGCATTGTAGGTTCGAAACTCCACATTGGGTATAGAGATTACTTAAAAATAAAATCTTTTTTTTTTTTAATTTTATTTATTTACTTGAGAGAGAGAAAGAGAGCACGCGCCCAAGTTGTGAGAAGGGCAGAGGGAGAGGGAGGAACAGGCTCCCCGCTGAGCAGGGATCCCAATGTGGGGCTTGATCCCAGGACTCTGGAATCACGACCTGAGCCGAAGGCAGACGCTCAACCAGCTGAGCTACGCAGGTGCCCCTGCCTGTTACACACTTTATGCACAGCACACTGGAAGGGGAAGGAACAGGGTTCAGACAGATCCAATCACTTGCCTGTATTACCTAGCTAGTCAGAAATAGAGTCAGGGTGCCATCCTTGGCCTGTGTGATCAGAAAGCCATACTCGTTCCTCCATATCTCATGTGCATGGGATTAGACCAGCACTGTCCACCCAGCTGCCATCCCCATTTTGTCATAAAGCTTGGGAGCTCAGGTCCAGCTGCGGCTTGTTGCAATAGCATGAATGGTGGCAGCAGACAGAAGATAAGCCTTGGGACTTAGGGGGTGGGATCCAGGAGAGCCGGGGTAGGAAGACAGATAAGGTGCATCTCTTGTTCTCCAGGTGGGGCAGCTGCAGCTCTCCCACAACCTGAGCTTGGTGATCCTGATGCCTCAGAGCATAAAACACCATCTCGAAGACCTGGAAAAGTCTCTCAACCCCACTGTCTTCAAGGCCATCATGAAGAAGCTGGAGATGAGCAAGTTCCAGCCCACCCTCCTGACACTGCCCCGCATTAAACTGAAGAGCAACCAGGACATGCTGACCATCATGGAGAAACTGAGTGAGCCCTGGCAGCTCAGGATTGCTTCTAGGCTGTTGGGTGGGATGTGGGGGCGGGGGCTGTCCTTAAAGCGTGGTTTAGCTCTCTCTAGAGTATTGTATACACCGGTAATGTCAGGTCATGCCTCAGTCCCTTGAGTTACAGGGGAAGGTACTATTATCCCATTGGATCGTTGAGGAAAGTGAGGCTTGAAATTTACCTGACTTACCCAAGGTCCCTTGAGCTGGTTAGAAGCAAGCAAGAACACCAGCCCAGGTCTCCAGCTCGACTGTTTCCACCGTGGTTCAGGTGACTAGGATGGGTCGTAGACACTCCTTCCCCAGGACCATTCATAACACTCAACCACCTCATGGGCTATGCAAGAAGCTATCTGGATGATACAGTCTGGACCCTTCTGAGTTTGGAGGAGGCAACACTCTGTTACCTAAACTTTGGCCTCACTTCCTGATCTTGACCTCATGTCCAGATGTACCACTTCATTTTCTGTGATAGAACTTGACTCTGATAGGTGAACTGGTTTCCTAGTATATGACATTACATCCTTGTATATTGGCTCATTTGATAACACATGAACTCTTTCTGATATATGACTTCACTTCTAGGGTCCTTGGAAACAAGGACATCATTTCTCAGGGTTCTTTGATGGGTAGGGCAAGTCCTCTCACCTCGTCAGAGAAGGTGGTGGTGGGACTGAAGATGGGCCCACTGACAGAGGATCCCATGAACTGTACCAGAAGGCACAACATATAACGTGACAAGCAGGGGAGGAGGACAAAGAGAACACTGGGACTTGGGACCAATTCCAAAAGTTTAGGACAGATGTCTCCAGTAGCTGAGCCTTTCATGTTGGTCTGTCTTTTCTTTTTTTTTTAATTTTATTTATTTATTTGACACAGAGAGATCACAAGTAGGCAGAGAGAAAGAGAGGGAAGCAGGCTCCCTGCTGAGCAGAAAGCCCAATGTGGGACTTGAGCCCAGGACCCTGAGATCATGACCTGAGCCGAAGGCAGCGGCTTAACCCACTGGGCCACCCAGGCACCCTTCCTTTTTCTTTTAAAGTAATCTCTACACCCAGCATGGGGCTCGAACTCACAACCCTGAGATCAAGAGTCGCAGGCTCCACCAACCGAGCCAGGCAGGTGCCCCTCCTGCTGCTCTTTGACTCTTTGTTTTTGTCTGGTTATGCTCTAGAATTCTTTGACTTTCTTTACGACCTCAACCTGTGCGGGCTGACCGAGGACATGGATCTTCAGGTTTCCGCGATGCAGCACCAGGCCACGCTGGAGCTCATGGAGTCTGGGGTGGAGGCGGCGGCAGCCTCGGTGGTTTCTGTGGCCCGCAATTTGCTGGTCTTCGAAGTACAGCAGCCCTTCCTCTTCCTGCTCTGGGACCAGCAGCACAGGTTCCCTGTCTTCATGGGTCGGGTGTATGACCCCCGGGTCTGAGACCCGCAGGGCACCACGCCGAGGCAAGCTGTCCCCCTCCGGCCTCACTCGCCCAGGGGCAGCCCTGCCTGGACTGGCCCCACAGCCACCTCCCACCCTAGGTGTCCCCCGCTCCTCACATGAAGGGCTCCCTCGGGGCTGGTGAAGGGACCTGCTTCTGTCATCCCTTCCCAGCGGCTCCCCAAAGCACTTTTCACAGCTTTCTCTGGCTCAAGTTCACCAGACTCTACAAATAAAACCTGGCAGACCATGACTTCTCTCTTGCTTACCTTTCATCTTTAGAGGACAGGGGCAACCATGGCCCCTGTAAAAGCTAGTATTGCTGTGTAACAAGTCACTCTCAATTTAGTGGCTTAAAATAGCAACTATTTGTTACTTTATGTAAGTCTTGGGATTGGCTGAGTGGTCTTGCTGACCTGGTTCGACCTGGATGACCTTCCATGGGCTTCCTCGTGCATCTGTAATAGTTGGGGATTGACTGATGTATAATGGCCTCAACTGGGACACCTTGGCTGTCCTCTGCATGACTCCTGCATCCTGCCAGCAGGCTACCCTGCAATGGCAGAGTTCCAAGAAAGAAAGAAGCTGTCTTTTTTTCCCCTCAAGATTTTATTTACTGAGGCACCTGGGTGGCTCAGTGGGTAAAGCCTCTGCCTTCAGCTCAGGTCATGATC
Source organism: Taxidea taxus jeffersonii (assembly GCA_003697995.1). Lineage (NCBI taxonomy): Eukaryota > Metazoa > Chordata > Mammalia > Carnivora > Mustelidae > Taxidea > Taxidea taxus. Next base: position 14,211 of record RCUC01156321.1, read on the forward strand.
TCAGGGTCCTGGGATCGAGCCCCACATCAGGCTCTCTGCTCAGTGGAAAGCCAGCTTCCCCCCCCCCTCTCTGCCTGCCTCTGCCTACCTGTGATCTCTCTCTTTGTCAAATAAATAAAAATAAAATATTTTTTAAAAAAAGATTTTATTTACTTATTTATTTGACAGAGAGAGAGCGCACAAGCAGGGAGTATGGCAGGCAGAGGGAGAAGGATAAGTAGGCTCCCCACCGAGTAGGAAGCCCTATGCTGGGCTCAATCCCAGGACCCCAGGATCAGGGCTCAATCCCAGGACCCCAGGATCACGACTCAAGCCCAAGGCAGACATTCAACTGACTAAGCCACCCAGATGCCCCAGAAAGGAGCAGTGTTTTCCGTACCTTCACTTGCATCAAACTTATACCTTTGTCCCATCAGCCAGAGCAGATCACTTGGCTGCACCTGGAGTTAGAATGGAAAGGCACTACAAAGTTACAGATGGGGTCATTAATCGGGGCTATTGTGTCCTGCTTTTTTTTTTTTTAAAGAGAGACCACAAGTAGGCAGAGAGGCAGGCAGAGAGAGAGGAGGAAGTAGTCTCCCCGCTGAGCAGAGAGCCCGATGCGGGCCTCGATCCCAGGACCCTGGGATCCTGACCCGAGCTGAAGGCAGAGGCTTTAACCCACTGAGCCACCCAGGCATCCCCTCCTTTTTTTAAAGAGAGAAATCTCACTCGTGTGTGAGTGAGGAAGAGGCAAGGGCAGAAGGAGAGAAATCTAGAGTTGTCTCCCTTCCATGGAGCCCATTGCAGGGCTCGATCTCCTGACCCTAAGATCATGACCTGAGCAAAAACCAGGAGTCAGATGCCTAACTCACGGAACCACCCAGGTGTCCCAGGGCCATGCATTCACTGCAGTCGCTGGGTCCCTTGTCTGCAATGACTGTGACCGTAACAGCAGGCATTAATGTTGTCAGGAACTTACACAGGCAGCCTGCCACGAGCCTTGCAGACCTTTACTCCTCAATTCAACATCACATGGAAAACTCAGCGAGGGGAAGTCTTGCTCAAAGTCACGCAGTTGGGAAATGGCAGAGTGGGGATGTGAAAGCATGTGCTTGACTCTGAAGTTCAGAGCCATGCTCTTCTCTCTGGCCTTCAGTCTGAAAAATCTGGCTTTTCTTAAATACCTGATGGATTTGTTCACTGAGTGCCTAGGATTGCAATGGGCATGATGCCAAGCAGCAGAAGTGCAAAGAGGACTTAACCCCACTTCCTGCCTCCACAACCTACAGCTTGATGGCAACAGATAGGAAGATAGGTTTTATTTGGTTTAGTATTTTTTAAAGTTTTTTTTTTTTTTTCTGTAATCTCTACACCCAACATGGGGCTCGAACTCACAACTGCAAGATCAAGAGTTGCATGCTCCAACTGAGCCAGCCAGGTGCCGCCTGTGTGTTCTTTTTTTTTTTTAACAGCTTTTTTTTATAGATTTTATTCTTCCTGTGTGTTCTTTTCATCTCTGAAGATGTCTCAGCATGTTCTCATTTCTAGCTTCTGCCCTCCGACTCACCAATGTTCCCTCCAACTTTTAGCACTTCTACCTCCCTCTCTCCCATTCTCCGCCTTCTCATCCCATTTTGGTCTCCGTCCCCTGTCCCTAATCCCCCACGGACTGTGTCTGCACCAGCCCTCCCTCCCCTTCCTGCTGTTACAATGTTGTCAACCCAGACATGAGGACAGATTTCTGGATGTCACCCTGCTCCACGGAGCTCCATCAAGCACGTGCCCTGCAGGAAGATTTGATGTGCCCATAGGGTCTTCCGTCAAGCTAATCCTGCCTGAGCTGTCTCTGAAGGGTGCATGATCTCCTAAGGCCATCAGAGCCTCCAGGATGTGGGCTTGCATGACCGCTGCCTCCTGCTAGGGACTTAAGCTGCCTGGAGAATCTGGCTTCCCCATCCACCCTCTCAAGGAATACCCTGGTGACAAGGAGAAACTGAGGCATGGGGAGGGTGGCAATGCAAACCTGAGCTAGCCGGGGACTGCAGCCAGGCTCACCGCTCTCTCCCTTCAGGCTGGTTCCCCTCACTATGGCCTGGGACTGAATGCAGCGTGAGGTGACGCAAGCTTCGGTAAGCATTGGCAGGACTGGTGCCATGATAGGTTCTGACCGGCAAGCACGTTCATTGCCAGGAGCCCAAACTGGTCATTGTACCTTAGTTCATGCATGTTCTGGTTGCAGCTGGAGTTCCTCAGAGGAGCAGAAAGAAGACATGAGGGGTATTCCCAGCTTATTTCCTCCGTCATATCCATCCCCTGCTCTTGTTTCCTGCTCTCAGACTGAGGCAGGCCTGGCTCCCCACGTGGGCCATTCCTGGAGCCAAATCTCAGGACAGCTGGTCCCAGGTCAGAGGCCTTCCTTGCAGCTCAGTCTCCCAGGCAAGGCTGTGACCCCAGATGACTTGTAGCTCTGTGGGCACGGGGAGCTCACCACATCACAACAGACTTGATGTGCGGGGGTGCACTCTGCACGCCTTTCTCTCTCAATGTGCAGAAGTCCATCACAGGATGCTGGGAGGACCCTAAGTTGCCTGTGTGGGCTGATTTGTATGTAAGGGCTTGTTGAAACCAAAGCCACCTCCTAAATTCAGGAAGATTCCTCCCTCCTTGGGGCGATCCTAACTTGAAGGTGGTGCTCAGTGCCTTCCTGAGACGGACAAGCAAAGTCAGGCCGTGGAAAGTGATTCTGACCCATGACCACGGTCCTTTGCCAATTTTCTGGACCCTCCCCACCATGCTGAGAGCCAGGTTTTATTCCTGTTTGTGAGATAAGGAAGCTAAAACTCAGAAAGATTAAGTAACTATCCAAAGGTCACACAGCTGTCAACTGATCCCATGTTGTCTGAGTTCAAATTTGGTGAGTAGCTTATTCGGTCAGGCTTCCTTCCTTTATTTCCAAACTAGACTTTAAATCAGATTTTTTTAAAGATTTTTTCTAGGGGTGCCTAGATGGCTCAGTCATTAATTAAGCATCTGCCTTCAGCTCAGGTCATGATCCCATATATCAAGCCACACATCGGGCTCCCCACTCCCCCTGCTTCTGTTCCCTCCTTCACTGTGTCTCTCTCTGTCAAATAAATAAACAAAACCTTTTTTAAAAAGTTTTTAAAAAGATTTTACTTATTTATTAGAGAGAGAGCAAGCTCAAGCCGGGAGAGGGGCAGAGGGGCAGAGAGAAGCAGACTCCCCACTTCAGGGAGCCCGACACAGGGATTGATCCCAGGACCCTGAGATTCATGACCCGAGCCGAAGGCAGACACCCAACCAAATAAGCCACCCAGGTGCCCCCTTTTTTTAAAGATTTTTTAAATTGTTAAGTAGTCTCTATGTCCAATGTGGGATTGGAACCCACAACCCCGAGGTCAAGAGTCGCAAGCTCTACCAACCGAGCCAGCCAGGTGCCTCCAATCTGTATTTTCTTTTCTTTTTATAAAAAAATATTTAAATATTTATTTATTTTAGAAAAAGAGAGCACGTGTGTGCGCACACATGTAGGTGGGGTAAGGGCAGAGGGAGAAAACCTGAAGCAGACTCCGCGTGGGAGCTCAATGTAGGGCTCGATCCCATGACCCATGAGATCATGACCTGAGCCAAAACCGGAGTCGGGTGCTCCACCAACTGAGCCAGCCAGGTGGCCCAGATCTGTATTTTCTCATGCTCTGCACTGTGTTTCCTCATCGAAACTATCAAAGTGCCTTACCCTAAAACACACACACACACACACACAGAAGTAAGCAAACCAAAGAAACAACTAAATGAATGAATCCCCACATCCTTGTAGCAGGAAAAGAGTAGAAAATCTAAGTTTGGAAATGGAGAGAATTGAGATAGTTCTGTCTCGAGGCATTTCATGTAAAAGAGCATGTGTCACTTTTTTAAGGTTTGTTTATTTTTCCAAAGATTTTATTTATTTAATTGACAGCATAAACAGGGGGAGCAGCAGAGGGAGAGAGTGAAGCAGACACCCTGCCGAGCAGGGAGCCCCATGCGGGACTTGATTCCAGGACCCCGGGATCATGACCCAAGCCAAAGGCAGATGCCCAAACCTCTGAGCCACCCAAGCGCCCCAAAGTTTTGTTTCTTTAAAATGATGCACATTTAGGGGCGCCTGGGTGGCTCAGTGGGTTAAAGCCTCTGCCTTTGGCTCGGGTCATGATCTCAGGGTCCTGGGATCAAGCCCCGCGTCAGGCCTCTCTGCTCAGCGGGGAGCCTGCTTCCCTTCCTCTCTCTGCCTGTCTCTCTGCCTACTTGTGATCTCTCTCTCTCTGTCAAATAAATAAATAAAATCTTTAAAAAAATTTTTAAAAAAAAATGATGCACATTTATAAGTCATGGAGTCAGTGTGGGGCCCCCCTGCTTTAAGGTGGCCTCGGTTATGTGCCTACTGCCATGAGCTGAGGGGTTAGCTGGAAGGTCTGGGGATGCCTGGCTTTGCTGAGCTCATAGATTTCTTCCACATGTCTTTGATCTTGGCTGAGATGGAGCCGCTGACCAGCTCAGCTGCGTGTGGCCTCTCACCTCTCACCTACGAGGCTAGTCTGCACTTACTCGTGAAGGCCGTAGGAGTCTGAGAGTGTAAGCAGAGGCACGCAAGGTCTCGAGTTGGAAGCTAGGAAATAATACGACCTCACACCTGCCTTGTTCCAGACCAGCTCAGAATCAAAGTGTAGGGAAAAGTCTCCGCTTCTCAGAAGACCAGCAAAGTCACCTGCAAAGGGCATGGATATAAGGGAGCATGAATCGTTGTGGCCATTTTCCCGGTCTGCAGTAGTGGTTCTTACATATTTGTAGAGAAACTACTGGCAACTTTCTCAAGCAACCTGTTGCTCTGAGATTTCCTTTAAAGAATGAAGGACTTTTTGTCTATATCATTAAAATTTCAGAAAGGATTTGTTACGTGAAGTTTCAAGTTGCTTACATATAGTTTTCCTCTTGCTGCTGCTGCTGCTCTCTGTGGCATATTCAACAAGTTCTGGCACTTGTCACGAGTGACACATGTCACTTGAGAAAGACAGAAGGTCATAAACACATAGACATACATCTAGGACTCCTACCCTCTCCCTGCCGGCCTATCCTGGGGTAGACAAAGTTCTGCACGTCGGCCCACCTAGTTCCAAGGACCTGCTTCCTTTCCCAATTATGCAGTCCTCCTCCACACATGGGTTGGATTGAAGACATTCTAGGAAAGGACCCTGAAGTGTGCCTGGGGCTCCATCGCAGTTAGCCCTTCTCACCACATGGTGTCACTGTTGAAACTTTGTCCTGCGTAGCCTTTTGGACACTAGATTTCCGATGAGGTTCCGATGCTTTCAGAGACAACGTGGGGGGTTAAACTTCCATTGTAAAGTTTATGGCTTATACTCCTTCAGCTGTAATTTCCTAAAGGTGAATACCTTCAGGTTTTGCCTAGATTACAGACCATCTCTGACCCGAGCCACGTGCTGAATCGGAACCAGCCCAGTCCTTGCAAACCCTTAGCACCAGCCTGGTAACCCCAGCAGCTGCAACCACGGTCCCCACATGAAGAATTTCTCCTGGATTACATGATTTCGTTTATTACGGAAAGGATTTGCTACCGAAAATATCGGGCAGTTCAAGACTTGGGTAACTTGACACTGTATTTTCCAGAAGAATCATTCTAAAAGGGTGGGGAGGAATCTTCAACCACTTAAGAATATTTTGGCCTTTATGCTATTCTTGATTTACTAAACACTAAAATCTCTAACGTTTCCTGCAGGCACTCCTAAATTAACTGCTTGGCATGTCACGACAGTTCTTGGGGCTTTTTCCTAGTGTTTTATCATATCTAACTTCCATTACAAAGTTATTGATTTCGAACTGTGTTTTTTGGCACTCATGCCAGCACTTAATGAACTCTGAGAAAATATCATTCTAGGATGCAGAAAATATTTTAAAGGACAATGCTGACTATGAAAACAGCACATTAGTCATTAGCATCCCCTCTCAGAAGTTAGGATGCACATAAACAATGGCTCTGCTCTCACGATGTGAACATTAATAGCCTCTATCAAGGGATACCGCCATGTGATAATGGTTGTGAACGCAGTGCACAGGCCCTCTCAACTCACCAATTTTGGAATCATGTAACTTTGGTGATTTTTTTTTTTTAATTTAGGGAGTTTGGGGGTGTTCGTCTGGCTTGGTCAGTGGAGCGTGTGACTTGATCTCAGGGTTGTGCATTTGAGACCCATGTTGGGGGTAGAGATTACTTAAAAATAAAATCTTAAAAAAAAAAAGAATTTAGGGGGATTTGCAATTTTTCAAATTTTCTTAACTCAAATTTACATAATATGTCATAGTACCACACCCCTTATGTTCCTTTTTTGTACATGAAGAATGGAGTCTTAGAAAGCAGCTAATCTCATATGTGGAATTTAAGAAACAACACAGAGGATGGTGGGGAAGGGAGGGAAAAATAAAACAAAATGAAATAAAAAAGGGAGACAAACCATAAAAGATTCTTAACTGTAGGAAATAAACTGAGGGTTGATGGAGTGGGGGAGGGGAGGGGTAACTGGGTAATGGGCATTAAGGAGGGCAGCTGATCTAATGAGCACTGGGTGTTATATAAGACCGATGAACCGCTGAATTCTACCTCTGAAACTAATAATACACTATATGTTAATTAATTGAATTGAAAATTTTTTAAAAAAGCATTTAAGTTACAAAGGGACACCTGGCTGGCTTAGTTGGAAGAACAAGTAACTCTTGATCTTGGGGTGATGAGTTCAAGCCCCATATTGGATATAGAGATTACTTAAAAACAAAATCTTTGGGGGCACCTGGGTGGCTCAGTGGGTTAAGCATCTGCCTTCGGCTCAGGTCATGATCTCAGGGTCCTGGGATCGAGCCCCGCATCGGGCTCTCCGCTCAGCGGCAAGCCTGCTTCCCCTCTCTCTCTCTGCCTGCCTCTCTGCCTACTTGTGATCTCTCTCTCCCTCTGTCAAATAAAAAAAAAAACAAAAACAAAATCTTTGGGTGTCTGGATGGCTCAGTTAGTTAAGTGACTGCCTTTGGCTCAGGTCATGATCCTGGAGTCCTGGAATCAAGTCCCGCCCCCAAGCTCTCTGTTCAGTGGGGATTCTGCTTCTCCCTCTGACCCTCTCCCCTCTTGTGCTCTGTCTCTCACTCTCTCTCTCAAGTAAATAAATAAAATCTTTAAAAAAATAAAATAAGGGCGCCTAGGTGGCTCAGTGGGTTGAAGCCACTGCCTTCGGTTCAGGTCATGATCCCAGGGTCGTGGGATCGAGCCCTGCATCGGGCTTTCTGCTCAGCAGGGAGCCTGCTTCCTCCCCTCTCTCTCTCTGCCTGCCTCTCTGCCTGCTTGTGATCTCTGTCAAATAAATAAATAAAATCTTTAAAAAATAAAAAAATAAAATAAAATCTTTAAAAATTTTTAAAAATTAGGGGGATTTGCGGTTTTTCAAATTTGCTTAACTCAAATTTGCATACTATATAAAGCACCAATCCCATTATATCCTCTTTTTGTAGATGAAAATATGGTCTTAGAAAGCAATTAATTTTACAAAGGGGCACCTGGCTGGCTTAGTGGGAAGAGCATGTGACTCTTGATCTTGGGGTGGTGAGTTTGAGCCCCACATTGGGTATAGAGATTACTAAAAAAAATAGTAATAAATTTTAAAAAAAGAAAGTAATTAATCTACTCCTTTAAGGTCTCATGGTTGATGAATGATGGAGTGGACAGTAGACCACAATGCTAGGTAACCTAGATACCCTTTCTCTCGAGGTAATTTCCTTTTATTGAACTAATTAATTAATTAATTTTAAAATATTTTATTTAATTATTTGAGAGAGGGAACACAAGCAGGGGGAGTGGGAGAGGGAGAAGCAGGCTTCCCACTGAGCAGGGAGCCCAATGCAGGGCTCAATGCCAGGATCCTGGGATCATGACTTGAGCGGAAGGCAGACACCTAACGACTGAGCCACCCAGGGGCCCTGATTTATTTATTTTTATTAAAGATTTTTTTTAAGTTTTAAGTTTTTTAAGTTAAGATTTATTTATTTTTATTAAAGATTTTTTTTAAGTTCATGCCCAACGTGGGGCTTGAACTAATGATCCGGTGATCAAAAGTCACGTGCTCCGTGGGCTGAGCCAACCAGGTGTCCTCCAAGGTGGTTCCCTCTTTGAGAACCTACTGATATTTCTTGCCCTAAGCCTAGGTTGAAATTCCACTCATCCATCCCAAGAGCTTTCTGCAATTTTGAATCTTAGGAAGAAATATTAGGGAAATATGAATCCCCTTATTCCAGAAAAACCCTTATACAAGTTAGAACACCTCTTCCCTCCTGCCCTGCTGTGGCTACTCAGGGAGGGGCAGCCTGTATAGAGAGGCATGGATGCTTTTGGTATTTCTTCCTTCAGGACAGGGGCTGCCTACCGTCTAGATAACTAAGAGGGGCAGTCAAGTGACTTCTTGAAATAGAAAGTCGACCTCAAGTGACCCAGATGAAAGACTAGCATTTTACAAATTCCTCTCATTGCATTTGTTTTGTTTTCAAATGATCCTTTATTGAAATATTTTCCTTTGCAGTTCTTAGCTAGTGGGGCATGCTGCTGGACCACTGCTGATGTCATCTGTGATGTCATGAGGGTGGTGGCCATCTGCATTGTGGCCCACAGACTGGGCAGTCCCCAAGACCTCTTTAACGGTTCCAGAGAGTGCTCAGCCTAAAGGTTGGTGCCGCATTTGTCAGGCAATGCTGACAATCTCATCAAAAGTGACATTTCCACTGCACTTCATGTTTTTTCTGCTTCTTTCTGTCTTTTGGCAGTTCCTCGAGGGTTTTGATGATCAGGGCAAAGTCAGAAGGAATCACGTCAGTCTGAGCCTCTCTGAATGGTCAGCCTCACTGGTCATCCTCAGAACCTTCCAATCTCCAATCACCGGTTGCCTTGGCGATGTCATCACCAGTGTCTTTTGGAGATGGACCCAGGGGGCTCATCTCCCAGGCTAGGGCAGGCATGGCACTAACCTCCCCACTTGTGCACCTCAGGGACACAACTTTGGTCTTGTTGGGGTCCAGCTTGGGCAGCATGGTGGAGGTGCCTGGTGTGGGATGAACCCGGATTCGTGATGACGGAAGACAGTTGCGCCTTCCCCCTCTCCCAGCCGAAAGTTCTTGCACACTTGATCCCGCCCTTGATGCGCAACTTGGCACATATGTGCACTCAGAGACATGTAAATACACACATACTTTTGTACACACACATGTGTACACACGTACGCTGATACAAGAGTCACAGATACGCACATGCGCTCACATTCACACATGTGTACAAAAGCACGTGCATACCAGCCTCTGAGATGGGGTGCCAGAGTGTCAGGGCAAACTTTGCATCCAGTCCTGCCCAGCCCCGATCCCGGAGGAGAGCCTCCTGGCCACGGAGGAGGAGCCAGGGACATTACCCCACGGTGAGACTTTCAGAGCCAGTCAGCGCTAATTACAAGGCCGGGAGTGGGCTCATCCATCATCCCGGGGCGACAAGCTGGCCGTCATCCGCCCCCGGCCCCTCCCCCACGGCCCTCCCTTTCTCCTTGAGTGACCGCAGAATGGCTCCCGCCGAGGACCAAGCCTGGTAGCCTCCGTCCTGGCCAAAATCATAAGTAGGGCTTACGCTAGCTCGGCTGCTGGCTTGTGCCTCTTCTCTCTGCACTTGGGGGGAGCTCCTGGGACACTGCCCCAGGCCCCTTCCATGCATTACCCCCTTCCAAACCCATTGTACCATGGGCTCCGCACTGGGCTTCCTTTTCAGTATTTCGTGGAAACTTTGCAATAATCCTGCGACTTGGTACTGCTTTGCCAGGTTTGCAAATGCAGCAAAGGAGCCTGTGAAGAAATCATTTGCTCAGGGTCACCCAGCGGGGAAGGGCTGGAGATGGTACTCAAACCAGAGTGGGCCACTGGCGCATCCCCGGGTCCCAGTGCTCCTTCCACCGCCACCGCCACCCCCTGCACTGGCTTACTGCTGAGCACGTCCTCTTGGAAGACCCACTTCCTCATCTTCTCATCTTCTCTCCTAAATCAGCGAAAGAGCCAAAGGATCCCGCGGTTGGGAGACCAGACACCAGCTTCAAGGGCCAAGGATTAAGGGCTGAGTGGAAAATGCAGGGCAACTGAGCCAGCGTGAGATGAGCAAGGACCACCGCGGGCCAGGCTGCTGTGGTCGCACTGGCGGGACTTGGCTGACTTCAGGACATAGTGTCAGAGCCAGACTGCCCGCCCTGGACGCCCCATGCCCGGTTGTCTAGCTCTGCTTCCAGGGGACTAAGTACACTGGGGGAGTCTCTGTGGCCAGAGCAGTGGGCCACCTTAGACAAATCTGTTTCCTGTTGAAATAATTTTGAAAGCCTCCTTGAAGGCAGAAACCAAGTCCTTTTTTGTCATTATCCTCAGCTTCAAGCGGGGACCCAGCGCTGCAGGACTCAGGACTGGATCTGTACGGACTAGCACTCAGTACGTGTCAGGGACAACGAAGCAGGACACCACCAAATGCCTCTCCGGACCCTACCCACCTATTGAAATGCTGAGATTCTTCTGAGTCCAGGGCAGACCCCCACCCCCCCCGCGGGGTGCTCTGCTCTTCCCAGCCAATGGCACCTCGCCCCCCCCACAAACACAGCGCCGAACATACAATGCCTTTTGAAATTTGTCACATGTCCGCGACTATTTGCCTCTTCACTCCGGCTACTAGGAAGCTCCTTGGGAACCTGACTCACACCGTCTTTCCCTGGCTCCATGCATGCCTATGAATGTGTAGCAAACACTTTTGATTCCAAGTGTACAACGCCCAAGGGCACCTGGCTGGCCCATTCTGTAGAGCATGAGATTCTTGATCTCAGGGTCCTGAGTTCAAATCCCACGTCAGGAGGGTGTGGAGCTCCCTTAATTTAAAAAAAAAAAAAATTTTTTTTTAAAGAAAAACCCACCAAGGATACAATGTCCATATTTGGGTAAAGATTTTACTTTATGATGATGACACTGATGTTATTCTCAGTTGACGTATCTCCCCAGGAAATCGCTAGAGGAGGGAATACCAAAGAACAGCTCCTGGCTCTGATTATCAGCCAGCGTTTTGCCTTACAAGTTATCTCTGAACCAGGGAGTTACACATTCATGTTTGGGTGGTCTTCCTTCCTCGCTGCTGTCCACACCCCACCCCCGCTTTTGATCCCTGCGGTCAGGATTTAGGACTCCATGGATGGGCTGCTTCAGTCAGAACTGAGGGGGATGGCTCTGCACCCGTTATAGAAGTGAATCTCTGGAATCTGGAATTTTAGCTGCAGGATTAAGCACTGTGACAGCCCGGCAGATAGATTGCCTTTCTTTATCTAGTCAAAGCGCCACCGAAAGAGAATCTATACTCTGTTATTGTTCTGGGGAGGGACGGGGGAGCCTTTCCCTTTCCCCCTAACTGATATGTAGTATCTATAGAATTCTCATCTCCAAATGCCTGAGGTGTGTAACCTAACAATTATTTACAGAAAAAGCAAAATTGGGGCACCTGGGGGGCTCAGTCAGTTAAGCATCTGCCTTCAGCTCAGGTCATGATCCTGGAGTCCTGGAATCCAGTCCTGCATCGGGCTTCCAGCTCCGTGGGGAGTCTATGTCTCCCTCTGACCTTCTCCCCGCTCATGCTCTCTCTCTCTCTCTCTCTCAAATAAATAAAGAAAATCTTAAAGAAAAAATTAAAAAAAGATCAGGTCATGATCCCAGGACCTTGGGATCGAGCCACACATGGGACTCCGTGCTCAGCGGAGAGGCTGCCTCTCTCTCTCCCTCTGCCTGCTGCTCCCCCTTTAGTGTGTTCTCTCTCTGTGTGTCAAATAAATAAATAGGTAAATCTTTATTTTTTAAAAAAAGCAAATAAACCATAAAGCTTGCCCCAAGGGTATTAAAAGAAAAGAGAGAACAAGTTTCTTTTTTTTTTTTTTAATATTGTATTTATTTATATGACAGAGAGAGAGACGGTGAGAGAGGGAACACAAGCAGGGGGAGTGGGAGAGGGAGAAGCAGGCTTCCCAGTGAATGGGGAGCCCGATGCAGGGCTCCATCCCAGGTCCCTGGGATCATGACCTGAGCCGAAGGCAGAGGCTTTAACCCACTGAGCCACCCAGGCGCCCCAAGAGAACTAGTTTCTGATACAAACTAGTTTTGCATTCTTGCAGCATTGTTTACACTAGCCAAGAGATGGAAGTAACGTGAATGTCCACTGGATGAAGAATGTGTGGATGAAGAACCTGTGGTGTTACATCCAATGGAATATTTCTCAGCCTTCACAGAAGCACAGAAGCTAGAATGCTGGTTGCCTGGGTGGTAGGAGGAGGCAGAAGGGGGGTCTTGTTCAGTAGACATAGAGTTTCAGTTTTGCAAGATAAAAGGTTTTAGAGATCTGTTGCACGAGAGTGTGCATATATTAACACTCCTGTTCTGTACACTAAACATGGCTTAATTGTATGCTGTATGTTTTACCACAATAATAATAAACTACCATTCCTGGGTCACAACTTTGTTCCAGGGATTATTACTACTGGACAGGGGAGTATCAGCCAGTCTGGCTGACTGGGTGGCTCAGTCGTTAAGCGTCCGCCTTCGGCTTGGGTCACCATCTCAGGGTCCTGGGATGGAGCCCCGTGTTGGGCTCCTTGCTCAGCTGGGAGCCTGCTTCTCCCTCTCCTTCTGCCTGCTGCTCCCCTGCTTGTGCTGTCTCTCTGTCAGATGAATAAATAAAATCTTAAACAATAAAAAGAGGGGCGCCTGGGTGGCTCAGGCATTAAGCACCTGCCTTCAGCTCGGGTCATGATCTCGGGGTCCTGGGATCGAGCCCCACATCGGGCTCCCTGCTCGGTGGGGAGGCTGCTTCTCCCTCTCTTGCTTCCCCTGCTTGTGTTCCCGCTCTCCCTGTCTCTCTGTCAAATAAATAAATAAAATCTTAAAAAAAAAAAAAAAGAATAGGTAAAGAAACCTATTCTTTATTTTTCACACACACTGGAGTACTAGCCAACCTTAAAAAAAGAAGGGAATTCTGCAAGAGGCCATACCATGGATGGGCCTCGAGGACATTCCGCTGAGTGAAACAAACCAGACACAGAGAGACAAGTACTGCATGATTCCACTTCTCTGAGGCATCTAAAATAGTCAAGCTCTTAGAATCCAGGAGTGGAACGGTGGCAAATGAGGAATTACTGATCAGTTGGCGAGAAGTGCCTGTTGGACAAGATGAGGAAATTTGGGAGATCAGCTGTAAGACATTGTGTCTGTAGGCAACAGTACTGTATCGTCCGTGTGTACGCTCGTGAAAAGGACAGATCTCATGGTAAGAGTTCTTAGCACAGTGGAATAAAATAAAAATAAAAATCTGGCAATGAGCCAACAATTTGTCTAGCCGAGGCTAGGTGTTCTGATTTGTGCTCCAGAGAAAGTTCTATTCTGTCTGGGGAGCTATAACAAGGGAAAATGAAGGGCATAGTCTTTGCTGTTGGGGAAGCTTTTGGTCTGGTGGGGAATCAGACGTAAAACATCCATAACCCCAGGGCACCTGGGTGGCTCAGTCGGTTGAGCATCTGACTTGGGCTCATGATCTCAGAATCATGATCTCAGGATCTTGGGATCAGCCCTGCCTCTGGCTCCTCGCTCAGTGGGGAGACTGTGTCTCCCTTTCCTCTGCCCCTCACCTTCTGCTCGTGCTCTCTCTTCAATAAATAAATAAATATTTTTTTTTTAAGGTTTCATCTACGTTATTTGTCAGAGAGAGAGACAGACAGACAGACAGCACCAACAGGGGGAGCAGCAGGTTGAGGCAGAAGCAGGCTCCCTGCTGAGCCAGGACCACCCGCCGACTAGAGACTCCATCCCAGGACCCCAGGATCATGACCCCAGCTGAAGGCAGATGCCAAACTGACTGAACCACCCAGGCATCCCTAAATAAATAAAATCTTAAAACAAAACACCATAACTGTACAAGGCAGACGTTGCAGCTAAAAAGGCAGGTAGAGATAAGTTTGGAAGACCATGAATGCTGTGCTAAAAACTTTGAACTACATCCTATTTATTTATTTATTTACTTATTTGAGAGAGAGCACACGAGCCTAGGGTGGGGGTTGACGGGGGGAGGAACAGAGGGAGAGGGGGAGAAAGTCTTAAGCAGACTCTGTGCTGGGCTGGACTCAGGGGCTGGATCTCATGACCCTGAGATCAGGACCTGAGCCCAAACCAAGAGTTGAGAGCTTAACTGACTGGACCACCTAGGTGTCCCAGGACTACATACTTTTTAAGAAGGTCTAACCTAAGGGTGCCTGAGTGGCTCAGTAGGTTAAGCATCCAACTCTTGATTTCAGCTCAGGTCACGGTCTCAGGGTCCTGAGATCAAGCCCTGGGTGGGGTTCCCTGCTCAGCGTGGAGTCTGCTTGAGATTCTCTTTCTCCCTCTGCCCCCCCACCCCCGCTTGTACTCACTGTCTCTCTCTCAAATAAATAAATAAAATCTTAAAAAAATTTAAAAATATGTAAGTGGAGTCCAGAGGGTTCATTATTTCCCTTGAGATGTAGGCCAAAACACAAAACAACAAAAAACACAGACTTTTCTGGAAAGAGCTACCCATAACTTCCATCACCTTCTTAAAAAAAGGGTCCATGACCCAGTAAAGGTTAGGAAGCACCAGGGAGACATCACGATTTGGGGCACATGAAGGATCTGAAGTTTGTGTTATCGGTTAACCCTCTGATGGAGCTGGTTGGGGGTGGGGTGGTTAGAGAATTTTCAGAGGCTGATACAACCCCCCAGGAGGGATATTCATCTGAGAGGGGAATGGAGAATACAGGACCATCTGGGAGGTAGCACGCACAGGATTTAGGGCATTTGGATGAAAGTGGCAAAGGAAAAGAGAGGTAAAGTTTAGAATTATGACGGGAACCCTCAGGAAGAAGATGTAAAAGAAACGGTGACTGACTTTTAAATGACACAATTTCTTTTTAATTTACTTATTTTTATTTGTATTTTTTAAAGATTTTATTTATTTATTTGTCGAAGAGAGAGAGAGCACCAAGGAGGCAGAGTGGCAGACAAAGGAGACAGAGAGAGAAGCAGGCTCCCCATTGAGCAAGGAGCCTAATGTTGGACTCGATTCCAGGACACTGGGAACATGACCTGAACCAAAGGCACTCATTTAATGGACTGAGCCACCCAGGTGTCCCTGCTTATTTTTATTTTTAAGGTATAGTTGACACACCGTCTGCATTTCTTTGAATCTGCCTTAGAGACAGAAGGAATATTTTCACAAATGCAGCCCAGGGTGCCTTCCAAACCACAAGCTACTAGGCAGTTGGCCAGAATTTCGTTTAAGCCTATGGTGTGTTTTGATAGGAGAGCCAGATACACTAGTCTCATCCTCTACATCATGTGATTCACATCCAGAAATTCTGTAAGATCCTAATGGCTTGGCAAAAGCCCCAGAGTTCCCTGTCTACCTATAGGAACATGGTGCTTCAGTGGGTGACCTCTGAGCCTCCCCTACTTTTGTAAATACAGCCAAAGGTTCTCCTCTGGTTCTGTAGAGTCAAGCCATGGGGCACAGGTCATTCCAATCTCTACAGCAGAAAAGGGAGGGTGAAAAACTCTCCAAGATTTTCAGCTGGAGCCACTGTGTATGATTTTAATGGTGAAACAGAACGTAGGGAGAGAGGCAGGTCTGTGGGAAAGGTGAAGGTATGATAATCAGACAGGGTTTGGGCAAAATGAATCCAAAGTATCTTGGATGACACATTTTCTTAAAAGACTTACTTATTTATTTTAGAGGGAGGGGGCAGAGGTGCAGAGGGAGAGACAGAATCTCAAGCAGACTCCCCACTGAGTGCAGAGCCCAACTTGGGGCTTGGTCCCATAACCCCCAAATCATGACCTCAGCTGAAATCGAGTTCGATACCCAACTGACTGAGCTGCCCGGGCACCCCCAAGGTATCTCTGAGACATTTCACTTGGGAATCTTCTGGTTATGAGTGACATGACCCTGAAACCTATGCGAATAGAAGAGGGGCTGTATTGGCTTACCTAACTAAACACTCAAGAGGTCCTGCTGCAGGCACGGCTGTATCAGATTCTCAAATGATGTCATCAGACATCTGTCTCTCCCCATCTCTTGCCTTCCTTTTCTCTATTATGTTTTTTTTTTCCAAGATTTTATTTCTTTATTTGATACACAGAGAGAGATCACAAGTAGGCAGCGAGGCAGGCAGAGAGAGAGGGGGAAACGGGCTCCCCGCCGAACAGAGAGCCTGATGTGGGGCTAAATCTCAGGACCCTGAGATCATGACCTGAGCCAAAGGCAGAGGCTTAACCCACTGAGCCACCCAGGTGCCCCTATTATGTTTTCATTTTAGGCAGATTTTCCTCCACATTGTAACAGTTATGACCACCAGCAGTTTCGAGGTTACCTGCTACCCGCATAACCCCGGCCATGCCACTGTCCCAAAGGTTCCAGCCAACATCTCTGACCTGCTGCTGAGGGACTCTGACTGGATACTCATTCTTGAATCAACTACTGTCATTTAACTGACTAAGTCGGCTGTGGTTGACAGTTTCTAAGTTGGCCCTTTGGTGATAGTATTTCCTAGTATTTGTACCTTTGTGTCATCTCTTCTCTGGAGTAACAGACATCTAGCTAATAGTATATGGCAGTGTTGAGAGGTTGTCACTTTTTTTAAGTTCATTTTATTTATTTATTTTAAGTCATCACTACACCCAATCCAATGTGGGGCTTGAACTCACCGCCCCGAGATCAAGAGTTGCACGCTCCTCCGACTGCACCAGCCAGGCACCCTGAGGAGTTGTCACTCCTGTGACTAGCTGACAAAAGATTGTGATTTCCATCTTGCTAACAGACGCTCTCTCTTGCTGGTGTCGATGATGCCGGCAGCCATGTTGGACACAGAGACATTCCTAGGAACTTGAGGGTAGCCTCTAGCCAACAGCCACCGAAGAAATGAGCCCCTCAAAGAATGGAATCCTACCAACCACTGTGAAAATGCTCTTGGAAGCAATTCTTCCGCCCACGGAGCCTTCAGAAGAAACCCAGCCATGGGGGACACTTCTACTGCAGCTTCATGAGACGTCATGATCAGAGGACCCAACTAAGTCGTGCTCAGATTCTTGACCCACAGAAACTGTGAGAAAGTAAATGAGTGTTGTCCGAAGCTATTACGTTTGGGGCTAAATGGTTGCACAACGACAGACAGTAACACCTGGGTTGTGGGACTGCCCCTGGAAGGGTAGATGAGGTCAGCCTCAGGTGAATCATGGGGATGGAAAGTAGAGAATAGGTGTTTCCACAAAGGAAAGCTAAGGTGTCGTTACCAGAAGGGGAATGAAGTCTGCGTAGGCAAAAGCATGGATGTCTACCTCACACAAATGTTTGGGCTGTAGAGAGGCAGCTAGAAACATACCTGGACATAGAGATTTGACAGTGATTCATGCACTGGTCATTGTTGAAATTGTAAGAATGGATGTAGTTGTAGTTGCCCCCAAAGAGAGAAGGGTGAGGGGCAGATCTCGAGAATTGCAACAGTGAAGGGGCAGATGCAAGGAGAGCAAAGGCGATTACATGAGAAGACCGGGGGGCGCCTGGGTGGTTGAGTCGTTGGGCATCTGCCTTCGGCTCAGGTCATGATCGCAGGGTCCTGGGATGGAGCCCCACATCCGGCTCCCTGCTCAGCGGGAAGCCTGCTTCTCCCTCTCTCTCCCCCTGCTTGTGTTCCCTCTCTCGCTGTGTCTCTCTGTGTCAAATAAATACATTAAAGCTTAAAAAAAAATATGAGGTGAGAGGTAGAGGAAGACTGTTTGACACTGGACAACTTCACTTTGGCCAGTGAGACATGCATTTGAGGAGGCACTGAAGTTGACTTCTGTTAGAAATCTGGGCCTTGACCTGGGTGGCTCAGTGGGTTAAAGCCCCTGCTTTCAGCTCAGGTCATGATCTCAGGGTCCTGGGATGGAGCCCCGACTCAGGCTCTCTGCTCAGCAGGGAGCCTGCTTCCCCCGCCCCCACCCCGCCCTGCCCCCTGTCTGCCTCTCTGCCTCCTTGTGATCTCTCTGTCAAAGAAATAAATAAAAATCTTGAAAAAAAAAAAAAGAAAGAAGGAAATCTGGGCCTTCAGTTCAGAGGTTATACATTGGGAAGCCATCCACATAGATGGCTTAGCCATAGTGACTACTGGAGGCACCCGGTGGGCTCAGCTGGTTAAGCAGCAGACTCTTGATTCTGGAGATAGAGGGAGAAGAGGGCTGGACAAATCCTTGCAGACTGTGTGTATGTAGGGAGCAGGGGAAGGAAGAGGACCCATGGGAAGGCACAGGAGATGGGATAGTTGGAGAAGTAGGAGGCAACCCAAGAGAGACCAGTCTTCCAGAAGCCATGAGCAGTTCTGACACAGTCCGGAGAGTCAAAAGCTTGAGAGAGATTGTGTGTGATGGGGATTGAGAGAAGCGTGGGATCGGTAAGGAAGAGGTCAAAAGCCGACTGGCACAGTGAGGAGTTTCCAAGAGGGTGTGGGAGACCTGCACACCTGTGTGGGCTGAGGACAAAAGTCTGGGCTGTGTCCCTGCACCACCACCCCCTTCTTGGGGGGTGTGCGTGTGGCTTTGTTGAGTTTCATGATGGCTTGTTGAGACACCAGGGTCCAAAACCACCTGCGAATGAGGTGTTGGCAAACTTTTGTTACACAGAGCTGGTTATTCTAGACTTTGCTGGCCATGTGGTCTCTGTCACAACCACTCGCTCTGCTGCTATAATGTGAAAGCCTCCAGAGACCATCGGTAACCAAATGGGTACCGCCGGTTCTGATGAACTTCACTCACAAACAGGCAGAGGGCAGGATTTGGCCCGTGGGCTGGAGTTTTGCTGACCCTCGCTCTAGGCTCATGGAAAGGGATTGGAGGTACAACACACAGGACAACTGATGAAGCAAGAATAGGGTTAAGACCTCAGGGAAATGGGTTTGCCTCATAAAGAAAGTTCTTACATTTATTTGGGCATCTGTTACAGTCTGACTTCCTCTTTTTGTGTCTGCCTGGTACCCCTCAACGGGGAGCACCTGAGGCCAGGAATGTTTCCTGGCAATGATTCCAGAGCCTTCCACACAGGAAGCACTCAGACACATAAGTAGTGGAGAGAAGCATGATGGTAAAAAGGCAGAGGCCTCTTATCCTGGAAGGAGGGGAAACCGAAGAGGTTCCCACAGAAAGGCCTGTATCATTCCAATGAATTAGGAGCCACTGATCTCTTCCCCAACATTTCAAATTCAGTCCTTCCAAGAGGTGGAGGATTGGGGCAGATGGTCTCCCCATCTCACAATTACAGAATTCCATGTGGTACACCCTGGGTAGGTCTCTGGGGGTTAGGGAGGAAAACAAAAATGGCACCCCTAGAATGGTCCCAGACTTGCTGTGATGACAGTGGGAAAGGGAGACCTCGGCAAAGCCATGGGATATTCTGGAACTCCCAGAGGAGGATGGAAGAATGTGGAGGTGGGGTGGGGTGGCTAGGAGCCAGAGAGCTCCTGGATCCTTTTTTTTTTTTAACACTCTTATAACAAGTTGGACCGTGTCTGGCTATTCCTGGCTTCCTTTTCAACTCTTTCCTGAGGACGGATGGGCCAAGCAGGGATTTGGAAGGTAAGCGAAAATGGAAGCTTTCTCCATGCAGTCCATTCCTGGGCAGAAGAAATCCAGAGACTGGAGACTGAGCCACGAGGGACAGAGGACAGTCTCTCCCCTGATGGGGACCTGGTGTCCACTCTGTCCTGGCAAGAACACTTGTAGAACATAAATAAGGGGCCTGCAGACCACAGTGGGAGCAGCAGAGAGCTGAGGGTGGGGTAGTTGGAGGAAGAGATGGGAGGCATCTCTCGGCGGGGAAAAGAAGAGCACCCTCAAGAAAAACAGTATCGTTGGAGCTGAGTAGAGGCCAAAGGGAAGTGTCGAAGCCCTCCGTGATCCGTCCCAGCACACTTTTCCATCCTTGCTGTTCCCCTTCATCCATCCTAGGTTCTCACCGAATTTCCCACCCACCCCGAACACTCCTCCTTCCTCCCATCTTCTTGTCTCTACATCTTTTCTGTTCTTTGAGTCTGCATGCTACTTCCTCCAGGGAGCCTTCCTAGATTCCATTCTCCACTGGAGGCTGTCCCTCTGCCTCTGAACTCCTTATCTGTCTGTTACCCAAAGAAGCCGTTTAGCAATTTTTCACCTGAAAGTAAAGGGGTACCGAAGACAGAAGCCATTCTCCAGGCAACCGTGTCTTCTGTTTGCCTATGGCGCGTTACCCAGGCAGAAGCAGAGGCCCTCTGGCATGGGAAGTGGATAAAGGTAAAGCGGATTAATCGCTCTCTACCGGCTCCCTGTCGTGGTTCGCTCTCTCCTGGGTTAGGGCTCGGAGCACCAATCTGCAGCCACCAGAATCCTGGACACCCTGCACCCCTCCTCCTCTAGAAGTCCCAGCCCTTCATTCATTCTTCTTCCTGGCCAGCCCAAGGATGACTTTCTCTCACTCTCCTGCCCCATAGCTTTCTCTCCTCATAGTAGAAGATGGCACGATGAAGTCACTCAGTCACACCGATTGAGGGAGCAGGGTCTGGTGGCTACCTATGTTCTTGGAACCTGGCATGCCCAGGAGCCAGTGTGGCCCTCCCATGGAGCTGGCTATCCCTTGATATCAGCCATACATTCGTCCTGGGTCAGAGTACATTTGATGAGTGAGTGAACTTAATGATGTACGTGGGCAGGGTGTATGGGGAGTGTGCGGAGGGGCCCTGCAGAAGCCCAAAGGCATGTACTAAATGTCCGGATGTGTGTTAGTTTGCAAGCAGAATAACCTGCGGCTTGCCCTTGGGCCGGGGACATGTACTACGACCGTCACCCCACCCACGTCTTGGTTTCTATCCCTGAAAAAAACAAGACAGTGGGGCCAACCTGCAAACTCCCTGCTAGCCCCAATCGTGTGGTGGGTACACACCATATCTCATCTCCCTCGTCAGGAGGAGATTAACATAAGGAAAGGATTCCTGAGAGAGGTGACTGGGATTTGAACCTCCGTTCCTGGACATTGATGGCCTTGGTGACTAGTGATTTGAATCTAGAGGATTCTGTACCTGAGGAGGAAGAGAAAGATTCCCCCTGCTAAGTCCCACCCCCACCCAACAAAAACCACGGAATGTTACTTACCAGCAGGACCACAGGGATTCTAGGCCTGTGCTGTCCAACACGATAGCCAGCGGGCTCCATGTGGCTATTTAGAAGTAATTACAGGGGTGCCCGGCTGGCTCAGTCAGCAGAGTAAGCCACTCTAGGTCTCAGGGTTGGTTGTAAGTTCGAACCCCACATTGGGTGTGGAGATTACTTTTTAAAAAATCTTAAAATAAAAGTAATTACAATTAAATGACGTTAAACCGCTAGTTTCTCGGTTACACTGGCCACATTTCAAGTGCTCAGTAGCCACATGTGGCTAGTGGATACTATATCAGGTGATACAGATATAGAACATTTCCATCTTCACACAGAAACTCCTATAGGACCAGGCTCTGCCAGGCCAATCTATTGCAAATGAGGAAACTGAGACCCAGCAAGCAAACAGGACATCCACAAGCATCTTATGGGTAGATGTGGGCCTAGAACAAAGGTTCCCCACGGCCAGGTCTGACCCATACCCTACTCCCTCTGCCTCCTTCCCCTATACCCTTCTGGGCTCCCCCAACTCAGAGCCCCTAGTGGGCCTAGCACGTGGGCCAGGCCGGGCTGGTCCCAGGGGATGTTTGTGACTGAACAGAGCTCCAGATGCTGCGCATTCCTGGTAGGGTCAGGCCTGCCCCGCGGCACTCAGGGAATTAGCTTTTCCGAAGAGCCTCAGATCTTTCCGGAGCTGCCCTCTCTTCCTGCCCAGCCCAGGGGGCTGCCCGGTTCGGGAGCACCCGGGAGCTCTCTGCTCTCCTGGGCGAGGCGGAAAGCTGAACGGATTCCCTGTTGGAGAGGTACTTCTGCTCCAGGAGGGGCTGCAGGGGGACAGGAAATCGCACCCCTACATCGAACAAGGTCTCCCAGTCCAGCACAAGGGGCATCTGGGAACAGGGTTTCTGCCAGCCCAGCCTCGGGCCCGCATTTGGCGGGAACCAGACCTGCCTCCACCTGCAACCCCGTGGGGGGGGGGGCAGTGATGGAAAGAGCGGGCAGAGGGGCGTCCGGGGGCGGGGGCAGGGGGCGAGAGGCCAGGGGAGGGGGCGCCCGGGAGCGCCCTGACCCCGCCGGCTGTTGGGAGGCGGAGGGGATGGGGGTTGGGGGAGAAGAGGGGAGCCTGGCAGCCAATGGGAGGGAGGATCTCGTTTCAAAAGGGTTAACCCACAGCCAATGGGAGCCTGGGGGAGCGGATCCTGCTCACTCCATTCAAGAATCCCAAGTATTCAAGATGGACGGCAGGGAGTGTGGAAGGAGAAAGGGGGCGAGGGGGGAAGAGCGAGCTGGGCAGAGGCGAGGGCGCCGCGGCCGGCCGGCCTCGGGACTCGGGCCGGGCGGCGGGCGGCGGGGCGGGCGCGGGGCCCGGAGCCCGACCCGGGGGGAGCGCAGGCGGGCTGCGGGAGGGCGTGCGACAGGGGGAGCGAGGCCAGGGAGGCAAGCCGAGAGGGAGGGAAGGGCAGAGAAAGAGCCCGGGAAGAAGGAGGTGGCAGGCAGAGGAACGTAACGAAGAGCAATGTGTAGGTATCGGGAGCTCGCAGAAGGGTAACGCCGGCGATTCTCGGTTTTATTCTCTCGGGCGGGGAGGGGCTGGTCTGGGCTCTTTCTCTCGTCTCCTCGTTCCCCCCTCACGCTCCCCCACTCGTGGGCATCTCTTTGGGGTCTCCTTTCGAAACCACGGCGACTGGGAAGCACTGGGCATGTCTCGCCGGGGTGGCTTCCCTGTCATTTTCCAGCGGGGGGGTGTGGTGGGGAAGGGGCGGGGGGCCCGGCTGGGCAGGGCTGAGGCTGGGCCATCTGTCCGTGCTCGGGCGTGTGTGCGAGGGTGTGGGGGTGCGGGGCACGGGGGCCCTGGCGGGGGTGTGCGGGAGGGGAACGCAGGGGCTGGAGGGCTGGAGCCGAGCAGGGAGTTCTGCGTCCGGAGAAGTTGTGGGGTGAGCCAAGGGGCTGTGAGTGGGTGGGGGGGCCCGCTCCTGAGCTCAGCGTGTGCGGTATTGAGGGGTGCGGGGTTGTGGGGAGCTGTGTGCTCACACTCCAGAGCTCGCTGTTTGGGTAAGTGTGGAGTAAGGGCTGAGCTGTGTGGCAAGTATGGCTGGGAGTTTGTGTGCGCGCGTGTGTGGTCCAGCCTGGAGGTGTGTGTGTTGGGGGGGGCACAGTTGGGTGTTGGGGGAGAGAGCCCCTCACCCTCCACTTCCCCCCCGGCCCCTCTCATCCCATTCACAGAACATGGCTTTCACGACCCTCCTGGTCTCCTCCGCCTGTCGCCATGGCTGCGGGGAGGGGGTGGGAGGAGACAGTTGGGGCCAGCCCCTGCCCCTGCTGCTCCGGCTAACCCTCCACCTGCCCTTTCTCTCCCTTCCACAGGCTGGGCCCCATCCCCTGCTGCTCTGGGGGGCAGGGGCCGGAAGATGGTGGCCAATGAGGAGGGGGAGTGGAGAGAACTTGAGCCGGGGCCTCCCCTCCCCCATTTCCTCCTCGGTCTCTACACCCGCCTCTGGAAGGAGCTGGGGGATGGCTCCTGGGCCCAAGGTGGGGGAGGGGCCCTGCTGGCTGGTGAATCGCTGGGCCTGCTCTGGAAGGAGGTGGGTGTGAGAGCTGAGGGGATCTGGGCCCTAGCCCCCTCTC
Source organism: Taxidea taxus jeffersonii (assembly GCA_003697995.1). Lineage (NCBI taxonomy): Eukaryota > Metazoa > Chordata > Mammalia > Carnivora > Mustelidae > Taxidea > Taxidea taxus. The sequence goes on from RCUC01156321.1 coordinate 38,127, forward strand.
CCTGCTCTGCCCAAGGAAAGATCTGGGCACTCCTTGGTGAATGATCTTCCACCAGCCTCCCTGAAGCGGACTGGGCAGTCCTGCCTTTACTTCTCTCTGCTCCTTGTTGGCCTGATCCAGTTCCCAGCGGGGGCTGGTTTGCCTAACACAGAGTCCTAGTGACTGACCCTAGCGGGGCCTTGGTTTCTGTCATTGCAACTGTGCAAACGGTGGGACAGGGCCCGGTGTCTGCAGATCACAGGAGCAAAGGCTGCTGCTTCCTGGGGGGGGGGGGGG
>ML108342.1:0-60676 GCA_003697995.1 Taxidea taxus jeffersonii
CACGCACGCACGCACGCACGCACACCCGGTGGGCCCCTGCATATGTTAAGAAACGCGACTCTTCTTCTGAGAAGGGGGCAGGCTGAACTTTCAGAGTTCATTAGAAACACACCCCAGCATAAATGCTTAGGCTCTCATCTCTCTAAGTGGGACTCCATGTTCAAAAGCAATGAAGAATGGCCTCAAGACCCAGCTTCCCTCTCCTGCTGAGTCAAGGGGAAATGAAGACGGGCAGAGTTCTTCCAGGAGGGGCTGGCACTCTGCCTGCTTGGCACAGAAAGAAACCAGCCGCCTCTCTACCCACGTCCTCATTTTCAGGGACAGCCTGGTTCCAGATCTCTGCTGGAAGCTGTGGCCTGGCCCCAGGCAGCCAGGATGATGGGACCTCCTACGCTGCTGGAATGTCTGAGGGAGGGAAATGAAAACTCATGCCACAGAGTGATCTAAAAAGGATACCCTCAGTCAGTCCTTTGTCTTCCTCATCTGGGTCATATGACTCTTTGAAATGGCACAGTGGGGCCACCGCCCAGCCCACTTCATAGAGCACAGTATAATTCCCTAGGACCCAGGGAACAAAGGTCACAGCTTCTCAGCCCTGCCACTTCCCAGCTCTGTGACCTGGGGCAAATCACTGAACTGCTCTCTGCCTCATTTTCCTCTTCTGCAAACTGGGATAGTAACAATCCCTACCTCATAGACTACGAGGATTAAATGAGAATTAAATTTTCAAGGGTAAAGGAAAAGTGACTAGGACGCAGTAAACACCATGTAAATGTCAGGGTTGGTTATTAGACATGTGTCCCACCTGAGTTCCCGCTGACCTGCTCTGAAACCTTCAAGGGGAGAACAAAGGAGAACTGGGCTACCTGAATGTAGGCCCACACTCTCGGGCCCTGGTGGTCTTGGGCTGGTACTGCCTCCGGATCGCACCCCTACCTGCCTACGTCTTTCTCCCCACTGAAGGGAAACAGAGCTGTTGGTGACTCCACTGAAAGACACAGGCATCCTCATTACCCTGAAGTAACCCAATTAATAAAGTCTATAAAAGCAGACACTGCACCAAGGCAGAACCTGGCCCACTCACTGAGTATGGGATTCTAGCTTCTGCAAAGCTATTCTGAATGGAATACTGAGCCTTATTTACTATTAACAACATGAGGGAGAAAATGGAACCACTGTGACTTTGTTCTTTATTTTACCTTGAGTTCCTACTGCCTATAAATAAAGCACCCACTCCCTAGGGAAAGACACCATTTATCAGCAAGCTGCCGGCCATGCACCGTGATCATAGAGGAACTGACCAGAGGCTTCTGAATCTGAGATTGCAATAAAATATGTGCTTCTATGATTAAGACTAAAGACTTCCATCCAAAGAAGAACATGCGAAGGCCATTTCCCTAGACTAAGCACCATTTCCCGAACCCAAAATCAAAGCCTAGGGTATCATGAGAGGGCTTTTGTAAGGTTTCTGGGACTGCCCTTAGGCTATCTTAAAGGTTACAGTGTGAATGCCAAAACATTGGCCTTTGGGGACAGAATATTTGACTAACAACAGAGTTGACTGAACTTTCAGTCTGTAAAATGTGAAGATTTTGATTGTTGGCTTGTTAATTATAAAACAAAGTACATTAAAACATGGAATAATACCACACATGTAACTGGGGCTCTGTTCTACCTGGTGGGTCTGTAATACTAATTTTAAATCGAATTCCAAAATTTTAAATGTACACTTCATCTGTAAAATTATGGTCATTAGTGTTGCACTCTGCTTTCTGGGTTGGTTTTCTTTTCTTTTTCTTTTTTTTTTTTCCTCACTCTTTTGTAATGCGGGCTTTGTGGTTTTTTAAATTTATAAATAGGGGCTTAAACAAGATACACCCTAAAGCCATTTCTTCTTTAATCTTTCTTTATTCTATGAAGCCCTCAAATCAAACTCCATGTCACATTTTTAGCAGTTAACCAAAGCAGTTTCTGAGAAGGGGAAGTTGAGAGGAAATAGGTCTCTACCAAAAGTTGCTTATGCCAACTGCAAGCAGGGCCTCTTCATAATTTTGCTAGCCACAAAATAAGTCTGTACCCTCTGTGTCATTTGCAAAGAGGGACGATCATGATGAAAAAGAAACCACTGAGGCAGCAGGGAGATTCCAGAAGGCACAGGACAGGGGGCAGAATCCTGGAAGCAGATTGTGTGTAGTGCAGTTTAAGGTAAGGAAACAGAGAGGTGAAAATGTTTTTAAATATTTAAAGCACCCCCTCCCCCCCTTCAGAGAGTAGATATTTTCTGCTCTTCACACACTGCATCCTGTCAGCCACAGTGGCAGCTTTTCATCTTCCCCAGTCCAGCATTCTCTCACCTCCTTTCACACATCTTGTGCTTCTCATACCTATCACATTCTGGCCACCACACGCACACACCACCACTCCCCAGAGCAGTGTAGGAAAAGCAATCTAATTAATGATGACCATTTACAATTCTATAGAAGCTGCTTCTCTGCACAGTCAGTAAGCAGGCTGACCCTGGTTTCTCTCTGTGTTAATAGAGAATAGAGAATAAATTAATAATATTTGTTCATTTGAGAGAGAGAGCACAAGCACAGGGAGCAGCATGCAGAGGGAGAAGGAGAAGCAGACTGCCCACCGAGCAGGGAGCCCAACATGGGGCTGGATCCCAGGATCCTGGGATAATGACCTGAACCAAAGGCAGGCGCTTCACCAACTGAGCCACCCAGGTGACCCCTAACTTAAAAAAAGGGGGGGGGTTCTGATATATTCCATTCAACCATTTGGCAGATTCCTTTAATTTAAAAATGAAAGGAAAAAATTATTAAGAAAGAACTGTATTAATGTGAATATTTGGAGATGCTCAGCTATCCCATATACGGGGTAACTGTCTTGAAACTGAAAACAAGCATTCAGTCTATCAGCAAAAACTTCTCAGGAACCTACCATTCAAGCTCTTCCATCAGCCATGAGAGAGGACACGATAGATTCCCATTCTTTGAAAAGTTCACAATCTAGCTGAAGAAAATTTAAATAATAGTTTTCAGTTGTTAAGAACACATTGGTGTAAAAGTGCACCAGGACAATGTAGCAAACATGTTTACTAGTCAATAGATGGTACATCATGATAAGGGTTGAGCGGAAACAAAGCCTCTGTGCTGTGCCATGGGCTGTGAAGGCTTCCTAACAGAACGGGGATTTGCCTTGGGCCAGCGCAGGCGTGGACGGTAGGCTTCAGACTGGCAGGGTCGAGAAGGCCAGTGTCCTAAATGAAGCAAGAGTAGGGAGAACACCCACCAGCCATAGCTATTTGCAAAGCATCCAGAAGCTGTGGTTGGCTGACGTTCAAGTGTCATAAAGAGGAGCAAGATATGGTGATGAAAAGAAAGAATCTGGGCTTAAGATAATTTAAAGAGACCTGAGCCCACCATATTCCTCTGAGTATATCCTCTCAGCCAATATTGAAGCTTCTGCTATATACAGGGCACTGTTGGGGTGAGGGAAGGCAGAGGAACAAAAAGGAAAGATCTAATTTGAGCTCAGGAGCTAGACATAAAAACAGGAAATGTTAACAATGCAAAAATATACTAAGCAAAACCCAAAAAATAAAGAATAAAAGGAAGGGAATTGGCAAATAATTACTCCATCTGTAAAGGAAAGCAATTATTTGATCTGCTAAAAATCATTTCCTTTCCTCTGAGAATAAAAGAATCTTCCTTTACTTCTGAGTATCTTTTCTCCAGCCGAGTTAGTCCTGTGATAGCCACAGGAGCCGCATTTCTTCTACGACTCTGTTCCCCTGGCCATCACCAATTGGTAAGAAGTGAGTTTCAGCAGCATGGAAGTCCCTGGTCCCAGTTTCTTCCAGGAACCAGCTACATCCTGGCTTGTTTTTCCATCTTTTTATCAATAATAGGAGCATTTGCTCATAAATCCTAAATCATAAATCATAAAGCTGATTCAGATTGGTTGCCTGTCACTTGCAACTCAGAGAGTCTTATTAAACTTCCAAGTGATTAAAGTCTGCCTTGTATTGGAATTGCTTGCATTCCTTTCTTCAAACTTCTGGATGTTTCATACTCAGCTTTGTGTCTCCTGGAGTGCCCATATTCGTGATTTGTCATAAACAGAGAGAATTAGGTAAATAATACCAGTTGCAGTAACAGATAAACTCTCCAGTCTTAGTTGCCTGGTAGCTTACAAGTTCATTTCTCACTCCCACAAATGGGTGCTCTTAAAGGAGAGGTGGCTAGTCACTAAATGGTGTTTCTGGGACCAGCTCCTCTTACATAACTTCTGGCTCCATTGTTCACGGCCATCGCTTCCTGGGCTGGATCCTCCACAGGCAGAAGCAGAAAGTAGGGAGAGACCTTCTACTTATTAAGCACCTGGATTCAGAAGTGACTACATCTCTGCCCTCACTCCACTGGGAGGAGGAGGCACATAAATACGAAGGCTTAGTAATGCTATCCCTGGATGGGCAGCCGGGTCCTGGCAGCAGCTCAACCCCATAGGAAGGAGGCAGAGATAGCTGGTGGAAAATTAGCCATCTCTTCCACAAAGTCATTCAGTTAATGGTGGCTAAATTTACCTTACTACAAGAAAAAAAGAGAAAGAAAGGAAGGGAGAAAGAGATAGTGAAGAGAAGAAAAAATTCATTGTGGGTTACAGATGGGAAAAGATTGCTTCTGACTACCTTAGTGAAATGGCTCTACCTCTAACACACATTTTAAAAAATTCTCCTAAATGATTAACCTTGGCATCTAAACTGGGTAAGCCAAAGCTCAGCTTTCATGGTCAAAATTCTCTTCACATAAAAGCATTGGGCAATCTGCCAAAGAACTTTCCTTAATGGCTGAAATTCCAAGGATACAGATGTCTTCTTAAAAATGGCTGTTTCTTCCATTGAACTGAATTCCACCTTCTTTCTCTGTGAGGACAATGAGGGAAAAGGTACAACCCTTGGAACAAACAGGAAACATTCCAAAGCCTTTCCATACAGTTTCCAAAAATTTTAAAGGCATTTATTTTGTTGTTTTGTTTTGCTTTGTTTCTCTCAAAATGTTGTAAACAAAAACCCTTATGGCATAGAAGTTGGGTTCTGGTTCAGAAGTAAGGTTCTGAAGCAACCCTCCATGCTCAGGGGGAGGGAAGAGAGTGCAAGAGACAGAAGCGTCCTGAAACAAGGCTGGACTCCAGCTGTGGAGAGCCCTGGGAAGACTTCCCCCACTCCGACTCCCCAAGTGTCAAGGCAAGTTCTCTGGCATTGAGGGGAACTTGTGAAGTATAGCACCATGGTTAATGTACAGGGTTTCTGTGTCTAGCACAGTGCCCTGTAACAACTAGCAAATAATCAATAAATATTGGTGAATGAATTAATGGATGGAGCTGGGATTTAGTTATTCTATTTTACATGCAAAATGAACATGGGGCCTCAGTACCAAAGAGGAAAAAATAAATCTGCAACTGGGGCACAAGATTGGAGCAAGACAAACAAGAGGCATTCGAAGCCAAGTTTCTTTAAATGCTTTTAGTTAGAAACCCGTGTGGTCTCATAGTCAGGAGCAGAGATGAGTCACCAAGCAGAGGTCAAAAGGATTTAGCTAATTAGGTGGCATACTGAGTTAGGAAGCCAAGGAAATGACTACTTTTAAATTATTGTACCTAGTTGGAGAAGGCCAATAGTAGTAAAAGATCTGTTTTCTTCCTTCATAGCTTATGTGTGTTACTCTGACAAGCACAGCCTTGAGCAAAACCATAAAGCAGACCCTCACCCATTCATCTCCTCTCCTGTCATCCCCTATACTGAGTTAATGTACCTCTCTTTGTCCAACAGCTCTATGTTTTTCCCACCCACTCCTTACTTCCTAGGTCTTCCTAGGGTGGCACCTCTTGCTTCAGATTTCCCCATCCTAAATGGACCTTTCTAATACCACAATCACTCACACTTGCTCTTGGCTGCTGAGAGATGCCTCATTTGTTAGCCTTCTCATGTATTCAGAGAGGGTATTAATCGTAAATGCAGGTAAAATATAGTCTTGTTTACTGGGGTCTTCTGAAGACAAAACCTTTACCCGATGGAGTATCTCTAATCATGAACATTTTCTAGTGAAGCAAGGCCACGGGGGAGGAGATCATGGGGCAGGCTGAACTTTCCCTGCCCTTTAAATCACAGCAGGAGAAGCAGCCATTCTTTCTGTCAGATCTGAAGAGCTGGTTATCAAACTATTTTAGAGCAGCAACTGTCCAGGTTGAATCAACACTGAAACACCTCTCCTGGCAAAACCTCAGCCCCAGACCAGTCAGAGAGATATGGGTTATGTTAGTGGTATCTTTCCAAGAGATTACCTGAGTCATTTCTCCTTTATTTCTGGTTCTCTCAGATGCTCCTTATAAATTAATAGTTGAAAACACACAGTTGTGGTCTGTGGTGTCCCTTATACACTCCTTTGGGAGGAAAAGAAATTCACTTAAAGAATAAAATTGAATTTCCCTAAGATTGTAACTGTGACCAAACCATGCCAGTCTCTCTGGTCAGTCATGGCTGAAGGAGGGACATCATGCCATAATCCCATGAATAGTCTGAAGGCAGTTTTGTCTAAAAAACCACTACAGGGGCACCTGGGTGGCTCAGTGGGTTAAGCCTCTGCCTTCAGCTCAGGTCATGATCTCAGGGTCCTGGGATGGAGCCCCGCATCAGGCTCTCTGCTTGGCGGGAAGCCTGCTTCCTCCTCTCTCTCTGCCTGCCTCTCTGTCTACTTGTGATCTCTGTCAAATAAATAAGCAAACAAACAAACACTACAGATTACCAGGCTGCCAAGTTAATAAAAGGTAAGTGTTAGCAACTATTAGGCAGGCTCAGAGATTTTTACCCATTCCTATTGCCACTACTGCTCTTTAAATCTTTCCAAAGACAATATAAGATATAAGTGAATTCATAGAAATACATATAAATCCTTATATAGATATAGATATATAGATACAGTCACACATCTGCAAAGTCACTATTCCTAGAAACATTCCCAAAGGAAGCTGCTTTTTGATATTTTCTCTTCAAAACAACAAGTAGCTTGTAGCTTGTAGTCTTTGTTACAAATTATAAGTCTCACCTATCAGCAGGCAGCTCTATAGAAAGGCAACCATCCACATTTTCCCTCTTGAATTGGATAACAATAACACCACCAGAAGACACTAATGCTGATAAGGAATGTACTTAAAGCAAGCTCATGCACGTTATAGAGGAAGATCGATGAGGTCACCCCAGAACCTACAGGCCAGAGTTCATCAACAGCATCAGTGGTTCACCTTAAGTGATCAGCTCTAACCTGACAAAACTTGCTTCCTTATCTGGTACCCCACGAAACCCATAGGTCTGCCTTAGCAAATGGGAGATGGAATTAGACACCCAATGGACTGTATTTATGAAGCCGACCCAGGGAAGCCAATGCAAAAGACAAGAGAGGACAGAGGGGAAACAGAAAGAGAAATCAAGCAGATGGGTCCAGTCTCTTATGAGCTCTGACACCTGAAGATATCACTCTGCAACCCCACAGTTTACAAATAATAGAGTGATGGTACCAAGTCATGAAGGAAAGGTTAGGTCACATCTGATAGACTCTGTTTATTAAGACAGGGAGATGATAATGCATCCTAGATAATTATCCATTAAAACTTGTCTTCAGAACTCTTTGATACATAAAATGTATCTTAAAAAATCAAAGCACTGAAAGCATTTTATTCCTCAATGTTAACCCACATGACGTGTTAGTGGGTCAGCCAAGCAAGTTCAAGAATTGAGAATAAGAGAGGGAGAAACAGTCAAAAGGCTAAACTATTATTTCTAACCCACTTTCATTACTCTAAAGTAGAATCTTTTTTTATTTTAGAAGACTTGTTTTAATAAACAGATAATCGTGTTCTCAAATTAACAAATTTAAAAGAAGAATAATGCTTCTAAAATTCTTCAAGGTATTTATTTCAGTCACTTATTCAAGTGTATCAGGCACACTTCTTGGTTCAGGCGTGACTATAGTGAGAGGTTTTCATTTACCCAAACACTGTTTTGCTTCCCCAATGAAATCCTGCTTTTGCTGAGGTTCTATGGCAAAAATCTCTTGCTTGTCATTCAAACTCTTGTAGATTCTACATCAACTGTAGTTATACAAAGTAGCAATTGTGCCAAGCAGAGTCTTAGTCTCAAGAAACATCAGAGCCCAGCCCTGAGGAAACAGGTAAAGCCACAGTCAGTGTGGTAGAAGATATGCTATATTAGCTATAAATACAGTGTTTGTTAGGCAGCAGAGCTCAGTGTGTATGTGTGTGAATGTGTGTGTGTGTGTGCGCACACGCAGGTATGTATGAATAAACTGAGACACAAATTGATAATACCATATGTTTTGACTCCCGTGACAATTAAATAATATTGATCCTTTCCTTCATGAAAATAAAAACAAAACACATGGTTTGGAATTATAGCATCTACCATCAGGTAAATCTGGACTGGAAACCAGATTCTGCCATTTATTAGCTGTGTAGCCTTGAAGAGGTTACTTGACCTCTCTGAGCTCCTGTTTTCACCTATAAAATAATTATAGTGCCTAACTTGGAGAGTTATTAAAGCTCTTCATAGAAGAGAAGCAAAAATCATTAATTACATTTCTTTATTATGGGTATATAAATGTCCTTGAAAATAGCCTATACTCATAGACATTCAGAATATTGTTTTTCATTTTAAAATTTGCTCTAAAATGTTGTGTTCTAGAATATAAACAAGGAAGGGTTGAGCCCTTCAAACACACAGGTATGGATGCCCAAAAGAACAACAAAAACAACCAGGCAGGGGTAAGAGTGCCAGCTTTTTTGGAAGCTTTCCTGAGTGCCCAGATATTTTTAGATTATTTTTTAAATGGAAAATAAACACACACACACACACCCCAAAAGGCATAGAACAAACACCCAGAAATATTTTGCTTCAATTTTACATAGGTTATTTTTACAGATTTGTCTTGCTGTGTGGATTTCATTGAGAATGAAATGAATCCGTGATATTGCTTCCATGGAAACCTGTTCCTTTGTGATTGGCTGAACCGTATCCAGGCATTTCAACAATACCCCAGAAAGTACAAGTACTGTTAATATTTAACAGACACAGTAAAATCTACCAACCCCATGGCATTTGTTATGCAACTCACTATTAATAAAGAGATTCAGATTCATCCTAACATCTTCTTACCCTCTAACTATCCTTGAGAGGTGGTTTTGCTTGTTAAAACCTGACATCAGAGAAACGGGAGTGAGGAGGACAGGACGTGGAAGGAGGGGCATAAAGCTTTGCAGGTGTGATAAGATAAAACGTTATCCTACTTGTAATTGCAATTGCCTCCATTCCATTTGTTTTATTTCAAGATAGAACTGGGTGGAAAGAGAAGAGTGATTTGCCCCAAAGGAATGTTCTACTGTTTTACATTTAATCATGATGAAGAAAGAAAGTATCACGTCACCTAAGTTAATTTATCTAACCACGAATGTGCTGGTGTGACTAACCAAGCAAGATGAAGCAAATGATACAAAATTAAATGGCCCAAAGGAGACAATGTGTATTTACCAGGATCTCTGGGAAATTAAGGATTTTTAAAGCATATATGATTTGGAACTCCCAGTGTGCCTTGAATTAAGAGAAGCGCTCACGCTTGTTTGTTTGTTTTAAAGTCCCAATTTGCAAAAGACTTAAGTTCCCACATAATCGTTTTTTCTACAACACCTGCACTGCCTGGACACTTGAAAGCTTATATTTAAAGTTTTATTTACATCACATCAGGAGTAAAATCTACCACTAAGTAGGGGGCAGTAGTATTGAAAAGCAGCCAGGGTATTTAATGTTTCCATATATTACCATTCCTCTTACGATATTTTTGTTTTTGAATGTCTTATTTGAGATTTTCTCAACTCCCAATAGAGGATATAATTTAAAAACCTAAACATATATGTTTAGGTTAAAAACCTTAAAAATAATAAGGGAAAAATTACTATACTTGGAGCTTGTATATAAATGAATCTATAGAGAGGTGTTGATTTTGTGTGGAAATTCAGTGGAAATCATGTTAGAAAGTGCTACTGGGCAAAAAGCCTGGACTACATCTAAAGCGGATATTTGCAGATAGCCCAGAAAGTTAGCAGTCTGTTTCCTATAAATCTTTAAACTGATATAAAGTTGAATAATAGGGTAGGTTTAAAAATGTATACAGAGTAGGAGCTCAGCTTTGATAGATTAATGTAAATTTGTAAAAGACTAAAAAAAAATCACACATTAGGGGCGCCTGGGTGGGTTGGGCCTCTGCCTTTGGCTCGGGTCACAGTCTCAGGGTCCTGGGATGGAGACCCGCATCTGGCTCTCTGCTCAGCGGGGAACCTGCTTCCCTCTCTCTCTCTGCCTGCCTCTCTGCCTACTTGTGGTCTCTGTCAAATAAATCAATAAAATCTTTAAAAAAAAATCACACATTAAAATACTAACCACAATTATCTTTGGGGGCCAATAGTTGATTTTTGTGGGGTTTTCCTTCCATTTATATCTTAGTCTCCCCCCATTTTCTACACAAAGTGTATGTCATTTAAAAAGAAAAAAAAAACAGACATGATCAAGATTCTTTTCATCTTTCTCTGTAAAGACAATTAAACCTTAAATATCTAAAGATTCTTACAGGTTTTAAAGGACTGTACACCCACTATCTCATTCCAGGCACACAATAGCCTGGGAGAAGATAATAGAGAGGGAGTCCCACTTACAGATAAGGAAAATAAAGGCCAGAGATCAGCCAGCTCTGCAGGATGGCTGGGATAGACAAGTCAGAGCTGGGAGAATACATCCAGTGTCCTGGGGCCAGTATCCTGTCTCCCAACCCTTGTATTAGACATGAGACATATTACACTGAGGGTTTCACATTATTTTAAACAAAGTTATAAGTCCATTTTAATTTTTTGTCTCCTCCTCCTGAATGTAACATACTGCTAAGAATCAAGCAGATGCTCAACACACACACACACAAAATAACTTACAACAATCCTTTCCTCTTTGGATGTTTTAAAAGTCATCTTTGCAGCTAAACGTTTCCTAAAGAACTGACAGCACTTCAATTTTTTCTTTAAACTATCTTCCAAAGTTTGAACTCTGAGGTTTTAAAAAATATGTATGTTCCCAGTCATCCATGTAGCTTTGGAGGAAGGGATATAAGAAACAATAACATGAGTGTCATCTAAGCAGTTTATGAAGAGCATGCCTAGGAAGACTCCATTGGTGCTGCACTCATGGCTCGTTCCTCAGACCCAGTGCGAGGAGAAGAGGAGATGACAGATACTTCTCCATCCAGCCACCCTCCCAGGCTAGTCCCAGGGTGAGATCGGTGGTCAGGACAAACAGAGTTCCAAGAGACTGTCCCAAGATGCACAATAATGGGGAGGGATGAAGAGACAGACATCCCAAGATGCCAAGATAGGAGAGAAACGTTTCAAAGTTCCCTTCCCAGATTGCTCATTTATTGTAAGGAATCTGAATCAGCAAAGGCACTGCAACCACACACAAATCAACTAGAAAAAGGGCCCCTTTCCCCCAGCAGACACAACCTTGACCAAAGCATGCAGCTTGATGAGTGGACATTCCTACTTATTCCCTGACCAGAAACCCTCATGCAGGAAGCAACCTGCACAACCGTATGCAGCAGCCCATGAACTGGAAACATGAAATCAAGTTAGGTCTGCCTCTAACTGGAAGGTATTTTTGAGTCCTTGGCAACAAAGGATCCTTTGGTTAATATAAACACATACACAGGCACATGCACGCACACACAACACACACACACACACATCGGATACACAACAGAGACCAAGAGTTGGTAAGTAAATGAATGATAGGTAAATGAATGATTTCCCTAGTGAAAAGGCAAATGGATACCCAACTCATGGAGTATTGTAATGATTGAATGAAATACCATATGTCAAGCACAGAGCACAATGGCTAGCATGAATCACTCAGTAAAATGTTGGCTCCTTTCCATTTTCTCCTACCAATATTGAAACTAGGTAATGCTGCTGTTACAGTAGTAATGTTTTTTTCTTTAAATAATTTTTTAAAGTTTTATTTATTTTTTTTTTAAGATTTTATTTATTTATTTGACAGAGAGAGAGAGAGATCACAGGTAGGCAGAGAGGCAGACAGAGAGAAAGAGGGAAGCAGGCTACCACTGAGCAGAGAGCCCGACGCGGGGCTCGATCCTAGGACCCTGAGATCATGACCTGAGTTGAAGGCAGAGGCTTTAACCCACTGAGCCACCCAGGTGCCCCAGTAGTAATGTTGTTTTCTTTTTTACTTTTTTTTTTATTTAAGCTTTTTTATTTAAACATATAAGTAGTAATGTTTTTTAATGCAACTCCTTCTTGCTATAAATCCCAAAGTCTTCCTCTTTGCCCACAAAGGAACCAACTTTATTCCCTTCCCCACCCCCATCCTCTATACGGAGTACATTTTAGAAGAGCAGGCAGTAAGCCATAGACACTGAACCCATCTGGAAGAACTGCAAATTAGTTTTGTATGAAATGTTAGTGCAAAACTCAGAGCCAGCTCTGGCTTTACATTTTATAATGAAACTAAAATTTGGCCCATGTTTGCAAAAATGTTGCCAGCATGTGCTATGGGCCTGTGATTGTCATTAACCCATGAATTGGAACCCATATCAAAGGCAAGAGATTCCACATCTGCTGAGAGCAGGGCAGAAGTGAGGCGTATCTCCCACATGTCACTTTGCACACTGACCCTGAAAGAAATGAGAAGTTGATGCACAAAGCTGTGCAGGAAAAATGTGCAGAGTCATATCTTTCAATGAACTTGGGTCACAGTCCTTCCTACAGTTCTTCTGTCTCTTTCAGATGAGCCCCAGAGACAGATCAGCTGTTTCTGAATGTTTAGCACGGTTTCTGGGGGGCAGCTGTGAGGTCTCTTTCCCTATAGCTTTTTAGTTAAAAAACTGTAAATATGTAGAGAATCTACCTGCCATATCTCAACCAAACTCAAAGGCAGTAACAAGACGATAGCTAAACTCTGTGAATACCCCCAGTCTTGGGATTGATTGCCAACCTGGCAGAGGGTGGCACTGTTTTCAAAATATCCTTTATCCCTCCCCCCAATGCAGCTGCAGCCCTCTCAAAATTTCTGAACCCTAGAATCTCACAAGTAGACAATGATACCCCCTTCCCAGGCATTTATATTTTAATAAAATGTAATGTCACCAGATTTTTCTGACCTTTTATATAACTTAAGCCCCAGACAGTTTCTAGAGGATGAAACTCAAGGCAGGAATCTAACATGCATTATCGTAATAAATGAAAAATGATGCAAATCAGAGAATTTCTATCACTGAGGCAAGTATGAAAATAATGGAGGGCATTGTACAGAACACACCAGAGTTAGGCAACCCAAATCAGAGTGAACATGTCTATGAAACAACAGAGAGTAAGATATGCTACAGCTGGAGAAATAGATTCTTTGGGAGTTAAGCGGGAGTTGAGGGAGAGAAAAGATGGCAGAAGCAAGCAAAGAGCTCATGCTATCTTCCAGTTCCTCTAAATTGGAGCAGCTTCTCGTCTGAGCACATCAGGTGCTGAGTGGGGAGGAAAATGAGGTCCTGGCTTTGCCTCTACCCTTTGACTCTCACCCAATACTGAATACTGCCCGCATCTGATGGACATTTTAGAAAGAACACAACTGCCTCTTTGCAAAAAATATCCAAATCCTTGAATCTGACCATCATTAATGCCCAGAAGCAAATTAAGTTGTCACTAATACACTGATATGCTATTAAAAAAAACCTCAGAAATAAATATACAAATAACCTTAATGGAATTTTATTGTTTCTATGGTACTTATCCCTCCTGCCATGTACCTTAAGCACCAAGTCCAGGTCAACTCACTGCTTTGTAACCCACAGATCTTAGCCCAGCACCTTGAATAAAGGAAATACTTCAACATGCATTCATCTACACTATATTCATACATTTTCCTAAGTTCAAAATTGCTATCTAGTTAAGAAAAACAAGATAGCCATTTGAAGTACAGAAGAGAATATTTTCAGATCATTCTGTTTTTCCCTGAACGTGCCTCTGCCTTCGTTCATTCCACAATGACAGGCATGAGGTATATTGCTGGGCTTCCCCAGGGTACTACACTGAAGACGACATGCCATCTGCCTACCAACATCCAGGTGGGGAGACCAAAAAGTGAACAAATTGTTGAAATAGTATAATGATGGGTAGTTTTGCCTCTAAAATAATTTACCAAGAGGGGTGCCTGGGTGGATCAGTCCTTAAGTGGCTGCCTTCAGCTCAGGTCATGATCCCAGGGTCTTGGGATCTATCTCCTCATCAGGCTCCCTGCTCAGCAGGAAGCCTGCTTCTCCCTCTCCCACTCCCCCTGCTTGTGTTCCTACTCTGTCAAATAAATAAATAAACTCTTAAAAATAAAATAAAAAGTTTTTTTTTTAATGTAGGTAATTTAGAAAGAGAGTGATGGTAGAATTCTGGATCAGGAATTATCTGTCAACCTCTTCCTACAGATCTAGGGACTTCCAGATTCTCAGGGGAGATACAATCATGGAGATACAGCTAAACATGCATGTAGTCTTCAAGACTCAGGGATTCTACCAAGCTCAATACTGATTCACACCTGACAACACATGGTAGGTTCTCCCTATTTGCTGCGCAAAGGGGAGAGGTGAGTTGGAACAGACAACCTTTGAACTATAAGCTCTTTGACTATGCTATGGAAGCACATATGAAGGACACCTACTTTTCCTAAGAAACAATCTTGCTTCTCAGCTAGCCTTCTCAGGACAAGGGAACCCCACCCCAAGAGGAAGGCAAGCCTGAGGCAATCTCACTGTACCATCTAAATTCCAAGAGAAATGTAAGTTTAGGAGAATATGGCATTGTCTGAATTACCTTTGTACTATTCCCAGGGCCTACACAATGTCTGATATAGTAAGCCCCCTAAGAAAAGTTTCTTGAACGAGTAGACAAATGAATGACTCAGGAAAGGACCTAAAGCAATGGCCCTATAGAAAAGACACCACACACAGAACAGAGGCCATACAAAGTAAAGACAGTCTTTCTATCTTCTCTCATCATATTGAAATTTATCTCATCACACCCATAAAAAAGAATCTTGGTCCATCACAGTCCTTGGCTTTGACCGTCCTTCTGCTTGGGGTGAATGAGAGGAGAAATCAGAGCTCTCCCTAAAATTGGGAGTATGTGTAATAAATGTATTTTAAAAGTATGCTCCGGGACGCCTAGGTGGCTCAGTTGGTTGAGCGGCTGCCTTCGGCTCAGGTCATGATCCCAGCGTCCTGGGATCGAGTGCCGCATCAGGCTCCTTGCTCGGCGGGGAGCCTGCTTCTCCCTCTGCCTGCCTCTCTGTCTGCCTGTGCTCACTCTCATTCTCTCTCTAATAAATAAATAAAATCTTAAAAAAAAATAAAAAAAAAAAAGTATGCTCCAAGTATTGCTGGCCATACAGAAGAGAACAGAAGAATGCACTTACTTTATTTAGTTTTAAGGTTAAAGAAGACTTCTTGGAAATGGGGTCATTTGAGCTATTACATTCCATGCGAACCATAATGCCTACCCTACAGAAAACTTTGCACTTGGACTGAAAGAGGATGGCAGTGAGAAGGATAACTTCATACTTCCCTCTACGGAAAAAAAAAAAAAAAAAAAAAAAAGAAAGAAAGAAAGAAAGCACAAACAAGAAACAAAAAATTGCCACAGACATCAAAGACTATTTCCTGGCAACATAACCCTTAACTTATTTATACCAGTAGCTTACACAACAGTTCAAAAGTAAGAAATAAAATTAAGAAGAAATCAAATGTGTCATGGAACACAGATTGAGAATTTAACTATGTCTCTAGGTTTACCACGAAAGAATGAGAGATAGTTTCCTCACCTCCATCACAAGGGAAGAACAAGGATTTGTGACCTGGATGTCACCCAAGGAAGGGAATCTTCAGAAGTTTGTGCTCCCAAAGTAAGCAGCTGGATTATTTAAGAGGGAAGAAGCTCAAAAATTTCTAAAAGACACAACTCTATCCCAGTGGACCTTGGTGCCCTGTGCCATGTGGGACTGCCAACATGAAGTCTGGGTCAAAACCCTGGGCCCTCTGGCCCAGAAGGGATGAAAGATCCCGTGGCCCAAATGGACGTGTAGATTGTGGCACCCATCCACATGCTTTTCAGTGAACCACTTCAGCACAAGACCAGAGGCCTTTCCTCAGATTTTCTAGAAGGTTTAAGACCCTCAGTTTCCTTGAATGACCAGAGGAAGTTGCAGGACAAAAATGGTTAAGATTAAAGTTCCAACAACCTTGCAGGGGAGAGAAGGGAAACGAGCCAGATTTACCTGAACATGAACATGAGAAATAGAACACTTCCTGCTCCCCCCATTAAGGAGCAGATTCACACCCATTTTATAAGTTTGAGCAAACTTCAAAAACAAAAATCAACCTTTAAAAAAAAAAACCCAACCCCCAGATGGTTGTAAATGAACAGCAGGATTCCATGTGCTACTGGGTACCCATATTTACCTCAG
Organism: Taxidea taxus jeffersonii; assembly: GCA_003697995.1. Taxonomy (NCBI): domain Eukaryota; kingdom Metazoa; phylum Chordata; class Mammalia; order Carnivora; family Mustelidae; genus Taxidea; species Taxidea taxus. The sequence goes on from ML108342.1 coordinate 16,631, forward strand.
GTACAGAAAATCAAGTGGAAAACCATCCAAGCTTGACAAGTTCACCCAATTTCTAACCTTTCCACAGTGAGAAGAATGCCTGTTTCAAGCAGTTTCAGTAATTGGCCTGAGATGACCCAAGGACTTCCTCCCATGAATAACCATTCAAAAAGAGATTAAAAAAAAAAAAGGATGGAGCGGCTAATATTTAAGTGGAACTAATGTTACACGTCAATGTTAAAACTCCTGTTTTCTTTTGTATTTCTTTTCACAGAATATATTAACAATGGCTAAAGGTAACAAGAATTCCATAGGGCATTTCACTTTTCTAGATATCAGGGATTCATTGGTTCTTGAATGTTTCATATGTGGCAGTCTTTGGCTTATTGTGTCTGAGAGAAAGAAAAGCATTTTGAATCAAAACAGAGGAGGGACTGCAAAATGAATTCCAATGAAACATGAGCAAGCAAGCACATCGAAGTAGGTTTTGTTATGACTTAGCCTTCAAGGGATGTGGGGGAAAAAAATAAAAGGCAAGGATCCAATTTTTAAATCAAGACTTCCTAGGCTCCCCCGTCCGGTAGTCAATTTGCCAAATGCCTTTTTTTCTTCTCTAATCCCATTTTTCAATATCTCGTAACTCAAGCCTGATTGATCATTTGATCACATCAATCCGAACTCATTAGGCCAATTAAATCAGAATGTATGCAGCAGAGAATCTGGCCTGCTTAGCCCTGAAAGAGCCATCCACAACACAGTCTCATTTCAAAGTGCTGTGACCTTGCCTGGGTGGTTTGGTTTCTTTAAAGGGGACATATTGCCACTCAGGAGTTCTCAGGGCACAGGGGGGTGGGGAAGGCAGTGTGGAAATAGTAGTAAACCAGAGCAATCTGACAAAAATAGGATGCCTTGTCACCCAAACTCTTAGGCAGCTCACACATATGGTGCCGTATTTTAAACATGAAGAAATAGATTCTGTCTCAAAAACCTGGTCCTCTTAGAACAGCAATTCCCAGAGACCTCTTCTTTGCTGATGAACTTTTCGAGAAAAGCACTGTTCTGAGGAAGACTCATGAACTTGCTGGCAAGGTTGTGGATAGGCAGTGGTGTATGATTCTGCACGGTGCCTACTGAAGGGCAGGACATGGATGCTTCAGTGAGGGGCTGAATATCTGCCTGCAAGAAGAGAGGCCATATTTACGCTATTTGTCTAGAGGCAACACATTTCCTTATATCTGCAAAGAAGCACCATATATGCTAACAGCTTGAAAGATGGTAATAAATAGGTTGGATAATGATTTACAGTCCAAAACTTGACAATGCTAAAACGAGAAGTGTTACTTTCGAGAAGTCTTAAATTCACTTTGGCCCCTTAAAGGGTCTCTGTCCCACCTGTCTGCCATCCTGGGATATTTGGTCTTTTGAAAAAAGCCAACCAGAGGTGTGATGCCAGCCCTGAGCTTCCTTCAAAATAGGGGAGGAAAATAGAGAGAAGAGGGAGCGGCTGGCTTGTTTCATATCTAAATTTAGGCACATTTGAGGTCAGGAACTGTGTCTTATTCACTACCATATTCTCAGTACCTTTCATTCAATAAATCTATGCAGAAGCAATACATTTAGACCCACATTATTCTTTCATCTTGCTTGTGTTTTCAGTAAAAAGGAGATGGTTAAAACCTGTCTTAATTTTTTATATCCACAAATTTAATTCTATGTTAACTTGGAAAATGGGGCAATTCTGTGAACATTTTTCAAAATCTGCTAGAGGATCATAGAACCTTAGAGTTAAGAGGGTCTTAGTCCAACCCATTTAGTTGCAAATGAGGCAACATGGGTCCAGAGGGTTTCAAGGACTTGTGGTGAGTTACACCATTAATAGGAGGCAAAGCCAGAACTAGAGCTCAGAACACCAGTACCCAAGCGCAAAGCCTTTCTCCGATCAGGTCCATGAGATCAGGTCCATGTACCTCTAACACAAGGGTTGTCCCTTAAGTGTTAGGCTTTGCTAGCCTCTAAGTGCTTAAAAGTCTTACATCACACCTGTGGCCTCTCTGTAAGCAACCCTCCTTTTCCTAGTGCTACCTCTGACACCACCCAATCAGCTGTCTAGTCTTATATTCAACCACATATTGCTAGACTCATAAATGGGTAATCAGATATCAGTACCATAACATTTACATATATAAGCTCCAGAGAAAGTGCCCACTGAAAGCCCATCACTTTCAAATCCTTTGTGAAACGAGCCATGGAGAAATAAGTAAATGATTCTTACAAGACCACAGAGCAACTAAATGTATCATGCACCATCCCTGAACACTGCGAGGGCCAGGACAGAGCAGCTGTCAAATTGGGAAGCCCCCAGAGAAGTATGGCCTGGCTTTTCAAACTTCATACATCAGACATATTACAGAGACTCAGCATCAGGCAGCCAAGATGAAACAATAGTGATCTAGAAGAAGTGCTTACTCAGGACTTAATTCTTCTCTTGTAGAATGCATTCAGTGACTGCTACTAAGCAAAGTGGAAATCGCTTCTAAGGAACACTAGCTTCAAGTCAACCAGTGGAACAGCATTTAAAAGGTATTTCATCTAGGGAGTAATTAGATTTTCTAAGCTCCATTTCTAATAACCAGAATGGCATATGTGGCTAGTAACTCAATGGAGAAGACTATGTGAAGGCCATTATATAGATGGAACATTTTAGTCACATCATAACAAGCCATTCCTTCCTCAGGCAAAGGGAGACAAATGGTTGAATATGTGACAAAGTCAAAATTCAGAATCTCAATCATATGGGATCACACTGGCATTTCTGGCTCAAGATGAACTTGAAAAATAGAATACAGAAAAATGTATAATGAACAACATTATCTAAGAGCTCCAAATGCCCATTTACCCTCAGAAAGCCTGCTGGAAATAGATTTTTGTTGTATTTTGGACATACTATTCCATCTTCTAGATCTAGAAAGTTCAAATTAGACTAACCACCTACAAAGAAAAACATAATTTTATTATACCTGATACATTTGTGTTTCTGTCAATATTTTCTCAACCAAGAGTACCTAGAGCCTTGTGTTGATCACCGTCTCTTATTATTGAGTGCCAGCACTCAAGAGGCTACAAAGGAGACATGATGAAAATTCACTAAACTGGCAAAGTGGAGTGGAGAGTAGGGCATTTTTCCTACTATCCAGTGAGTTGGGCAGTTTTCTAAAACTGGAAACATTTCTATCAGCAGGGTCTAAAGCATAAATTATTTTTGTAAATGTTTTGAGATTATGGAAGGTGGGGGAAAGGAGGCAGGGAGATCTGGAAGAAACCTTTATAAATAGCTATGTAGAACAATCCAATTGAGAGACAATCTACAAAATACTGACCAGTACTGCCCAGAACTGTCAAGATCTTCAAAAACCAGCAAAGACGAAGAAACTGTCAGAGGGAAGAAGAGCCTAAGGAGACATGATTACTGAATTTAATGTGGTCTCCCAGACTGGGACTCTAGTAGGTAAAAAGGACATGAAGAAAAGTGAAGGGAATTTGAATAAAGGATGGAGTTAGATTGAAAGTAGTGTACCCACACTGGTTCAAATATAGCATACTAATGTCTGATTCTAATAATGGAGGAAACTGGGCAATGAACTTATGGGCTGTTTCCTGTATTATCCTTTTCACTTTATTCTGTATCTTTCTAAAACTACTCTAAAATACAATTTTCTTCTAAAAAATAAAAGGAAGTTGGATATAGCAAAAAAAAAAAAAAAGTGAGAGGTGGTTATCAAAAGGAAATAGAAGTTAATAGTCAAAAGTGGGAACTCTCAATCCATTGGAGTCTGCCGACTGTCAGCCCTGGGGGGGAAAAAAAAGTCAAAATTCATCTCTAAATGCCAAGGAGAGCTGTTTGGAACAATGTGTTAAGAATAGCTGGGAGTTATTCATAAACACAATTAGCACCTTGGCTGACTAGGAGCCAAAAATAAGGCAGCTGTGGGCGAGCAAGCAGCCCAGGGTCGTAAACAGGTCCTGCAATGGCATCTAAAACGAGAGAAGGTGACCCAGAAGGAAAGTGTCAGGTAAACAGAGTCCACATTTGTCACAAGAACCCTTATGTTATGTGTTCTCCCTGGTGTTTCTAATTAGGAGGAAGAGCTTTCTTCCCCCCCTCCCCCAAAATTGTCATGTTGACATTCTTGTCACTTGCATAAAGGTTTTTATGGCTAGATATAGGTAGCCCCTCTTGCTCACACCTTGAATTTTGCTTAGTAGGAAAGGACCTAAAAACAACAACTTGCAATGCTGGATCTGACCAGCCTTCCGCTTCAGCAGCAGCTTCTTTATTTGGAGGGACTGAATCATCCATTTCTCACCTTTCTTACCAGCCAAGTATTTTTAACTTACTGTCAGCAATGGAGTGAACATAGAGTCTATGAGGGAAAAGACAGTCCATTTTTCACTTTTCTGCATTTGGTTGCTGAATCCAAGAATGCATTAGAGCACAAAGGAAAGTCTTCCATAGAAAAAAATCATATTGATCTGGTTAACATTTTTTTCTCCATTTTGTTAATTGTCCAAAATGAGTCTCTGCTACCTAACCATGGACCACTTCTCACCTGGAGTCAGCTTCTCTGTACCAAGTTTCATCAGACAGAAACTATATGTGGCAACCTCGAGTTCCCCAATGGCTCCAGGGATAGAAAAACGTAGAGATGCACCTAGCTCCCTATACCAGATGGACCTGACCCAGAAGCTAAGCTTCTGTGTACCTGTTCTGCTCGACCTCAGAGATCTGGGGTAGGAAAGAGACAAAGTGTGGACTGCTGCTTCAGAGCCACTGGGCACACTGATACTCAAGAAATGAAACTCCAACATCTAAAAGAAACTGTCAACATTCCATTAGGTTCTCAGGTATAAACGGAGCAAATGCAGGTAGGGAGGTAAAGGCAATTGATCCAATAAGGAGAGAGTGGCATTTTCTCATCATCAAGGTAAGTGGATAAGATGTCAATGAAAAACATTTAAGCAAGACTTCTGTTGCTCCTTTTGTTGTTACTTGCATGATAGATATAGACTGGATTTCACTGGGATAGAAAAGGATATGGCAATGACTAGATATTGCAGAATGATGAAATTCAGATAATACACTTCTGTGTGGTGCAGTGAAAAACAGAAGGAATGAATTATGCCTTGGAATAGGAATGCCAAGGGAAATACCAAAGCCAATTAAGATAACGAGGAACAGATATGCTGGCTGAGCACATACTCCATGCCCAGAACCATCCGCATAAAAGCTAGAAGAAGGAAGTTAAGGTGAGAAAAGCTCATTTATAAAAGGTGATCAGAATGAGATGCTCAAAGTATGGAGGCTGGAAGACAAGCACAGAGGAAGGGTCTGACAGAGGAGGCAGAAGGACAGTCAGTAGAGGCAGAAGGAATTATCCAACTCTGAAGAAAAGCCCAAAGGGTCTGGTCTGTCCTCAAAGTCACTGAAGACATTGGATGGTGAAGCCAAACTCAAGTCTCTAAAAGGAAAGTAAATAATTATAGTCAACACTTATACAGCAATTGCTGCATGCCAGACGCATGTAAATATATTAACTCAGTTAATGCTTCCAATAATTCTACGAGGTAGGGACTTCATTGTCCTACTTTATTGTCCTATTTTATAGATGAGGAAACTGAGGCACAGAGCAGTCAGGTGACTTACCCATGGTTACACAAGTGATCAAAATTGCCATTATATGCTGATTTACATCACACAAAAGATGACCACTGCCAGGAAAAAACATGCAGCTTAGAACTGTGTTAGGATCTAAAATAATTACAGTTGACCCTTGAACAGCAAGGTTTGAACTCATGGGTCCACTTATACGAGGATTGTTTTCAATAAATACAGTACTGTACTGTAGATGTATTTTCTCTTGTCATTTCTGTAATATTTTATTTTCTCTAGCTTACTTTATTTTAAGAACACAGCATATTACATATAACATACAAAATGTGTTAACACTTTATGTTATTAGTAATGCTCCTGGTCAACAGTAGGCTATTAGCTAAGTTTTGGAGGAATCAAAAGCTATAAAGTGGATTTTCGACTGCACATGTTGTTCAAGGGTCAACTGTATTTTATTTTTTATTTTTCCAAAGTAGGCTCCATGCCCAATGCAGAGCCCAGTATGGGGCTTGAACATAAGACCCTGACATCAAGACCTGAGCTGTGATCAAGAGTCAAATGCTTAACTAACTAAGCCACCCAGACACCCCATGTGTCAGCTGTATTTGAAAGTAAACTGTTTGAAACCACTTTATTTCTCCATATTTGTTCCTTTGCTCAACAATGCTACAAATATCTACTGAATGTACCCTATGCACTGTGCACTGTTCTAGGATTTGGGGATACAAAAACATTTTTTAAAAATCTCTTCTGAGCATGTGTTCTAATGAAGGGCAACAGACAAAATAAATAATAATATATAGTATATGACAATTAGTATGGCAGACACAAAGTGGGGAAGAAGGACAGGAGTGGCATCTAAAATCTTCCATGGTGTAGTCATAGTTCTCGCTGATGCCTAAAGGCTGTGAGGGGGCAAGCTATGTAGATATCTGAAGACAGTATTCTAGGCAGAAGGAACAGGAAACATAAATACTCTCAGGCCACAACAGGACAAAATACCCAAGGGGATTTTGTGACGAGAATGGACTTTACTTTGGCTCAGTCCCTAGGCCAAGCCTAAAAAGGTTCTTTTACTCCATAAATAAATGAAGTACAAATCATTCCTAAATTACATACAGATTTTTTTTAATTTTAAATTCCAGTATAGTTAAGATACAATGTTATATTAGTTTCAAGTGTACAATAGAGTGATTCAACAATTCCATACATTACTCAGTGTTCAACTGATAAGGGTACTCCTTAATCTCTACCTACTTCACCCCGCCCCCACCTACCTCCCCTCTGGTAACCACCTGTTTGTTCTCTATACCTAAGAATCTCTTGGTTTCTCTTTTTTTTTTTTTTTTTTTTTTTTAATTTCTTAAATTCCACATAAGAGTGAAAACATATGGTATTGATCTTCGCCTGACTGACTTGTTTTGTTTAGCATCATACTCTTTTTATTTCCATCCATGTCATTGCAAATGGCAAGATTTCATTCTTTTTATGGCTGAATAATATTTCATTGTGTGTCTAGGCCACATCTTCTTTATCCAAGGGTTAGTATCCAAAATATATTACAAACTTATTTAACTCAATGCCCCAAACCCAAATAATCCAATTTAAAAATGGACTCACGGTATGAACAGTAATTTTTCCAAAGAAGACATCTAGATGGCCAACGGACACATGAAAAGATGCTCATCATCACTTATCATCAGGGAAATGCAAATCAAAACTGTAATGAGATATCACTTCACCCCCGTCAGAATGGCTAAAATCAACGATACAAGTGTTGGTGAGAATGTGGAGAAAAAGGACCCCTTGTACACTGTTGGTGGGAATGTAAACTGGTATAGCCACTGTGGGAAACAGTATGGAGGTTCCTCAAAAAATTAAAAATAGAACTACCCTACTATCCAGTAATCACACTACTGAGTATTTACCCTCAAAAAATAAAAATACAAATTCAAAGGGATATCTACACCCTTATGTTTACAAATTATGTATATATACTGCTCTACCTAGAAGGATTTCCCTTTTTTCCCTTTGTAGATCATCCTTCCAGAAAAAACTCAAAAGCCACCAATACCTCTCAGATTGTTCTTTCATCTTTTGGGAGAAGGAATACATGCTTTTTCCAAAGTCCTTAGCCTGTAATCTGCCACTTCCAAACTAGCTTTCAATTAGAGTTGCTTTTTGCCTTATCTCCCTTTAAGTTGTACATTGAGAACAAGAAATGGATCTGATTCATTGATTTATTCTCTGCAGAGCTTAGCCTTGCTCATGGTAAGTGTACAATAAATATTTTTGAGAAGGTTTAAATTTGTACTTTCTATCAAATTAAGCTCCAAATTAGGATATCATTAACCTCACATCCACATTTTATTACAATGAGGAAATCTTTTTAGCTGTACTTTCTTTAATTTTTGGTTGCTTAATACTTAGAAAGGTTTTGGCCAAAATATTGCAACTCATCAATATGCAGTTTCAAGCTAACATTTTAGGTTCCAACAATCTTAAGGAACAACACATTTTCTCACACAATCATAAACAGAAAGAAAAGGATTAGTTTCAACAACTTTGTTGATGAAATAAATAAACAAAAATAACAGATTGCAAAATAGCTTTGCTTATGTAATCAAAAATTTTAAAAAGTATATTTAAATATCTCAAGTAGGTAAAACATGTAAAAAATAGGCTGATTTTTTGCTCCATCTGGCACTGACCAATGACTTATACCCTATTATTTCCTGAGTGGAAAATTCATTACAAAAGATGTCTTTTTATAAGAAAACTATAAAATCTGACATGGAATTGTTAAGATATTATAGCCAATAAGTCATTCCAAAAAAGAAGGAGACAGACAATATAAGACAGAGTACTAAAGCATTTAAAATAATTTGCTCTGAATTTTTCCTTATTCCTCTGATGTAGAAAGGGGTGTAAATGTCATGTAACTAATTTGAAATTGACCAGGCAGACATTTCAGCTCCATGGTTATTACTGCTTTTAAAAGAACAGAAAATAAATGGGGAAATCAATGAGAAACAAACTCCCTCTTTGGGGGAAACAAAGTCCTTATCTGGAATGGTTTCCTCTTCTGTGCCTCTCTCCATGCATGACTTTAGGTGACACCTGCTGGGGTGTCTGGGCCTCCATGAGGGAGACTCCCCTGTGGAAGCTGGTCATTGGCCTAAGGAATATAGCGTCCTGACAGCAGATGAACAGGGCTTGTGCTAGCTCAAAAGGCTTCTGCTCAGGACCCTAGATCCTCTAGGAGTTTGTATCCTGTGGCAGAAGGGCTGAGAAGAGAAGGCGGCACCACAGTTCTAGGCATCACACTAGAAACTCTCCAGCCCCCAAGGAAAAATCATTTAATACTCTCTGGGCCCTCCTAACTATAAAAATATGAGCCTATCTCAGGAAAAACTCTTCCCCTTTTCCCCTTCTCTTTTCCCAAGCCAGTATTGCCCTTTCTTCCAAATTAATTATAAGAGTATCACTACCTCAACTGCGTTGGATATAAATCTTTTTTTTTTTTTTTTTTGTAACCCAAAGCCAATCTTAGCTGTCATTCTTACCATGCACAAATATTCACACGATAAATATTTCTGGAGCGCCTACCATGTAACTCGCTATGCTAGGTTTGGAAGACAAAACACTGAGTGAGGAAGACTTGGTCTTCCTCTTTTACCCTTTACTAAGGGTAAAAGCAAAGAATCAGCAACCTAAAGTGTAGGCAATGACCACCCTTAGTCAACATCCTTCTTGATGCCAGATGGCATATTTAAGAACATATCATGTAGGGCACCTGGGTGGTTCAGCCCGTTAAGCATCTGCTGTCATGACATTCAGGTCATGATCCCATGGATCATGGGACCATGGGATCAGGTCATGATCCCATTCAGGTCATGATCCTGGGATCGAGACCCATGTTGGGCTTCCTGTTCAGGAGGGAGTCTGCTTCTGCCTCTGCTCTCTCTCCCTCCTTGTGCTCTCTCTCTCTCTCAAATAAATAAACAAAATCTTAAAGAAAAATATATCATGCAATTAAAGACACTGGTACACACTGATAAAAAGTGAGGTCAAGGGAGGTCAAGTGAGGGAGAGTCAAGGCTGTATCATGACACAGGGGGAGGTCAAGTTCCACAAGCCACAACAGCCCCCACTCCACCCATCTCCACCCCAATTCCAGTGCTAACCTTACCACGTCCTCTGCTGCCCAAAATAATAGCAATGCGTTTTTCCATATTTCTGCAGTCCTATTTCCCTTTGCAGTCTATAGGGAGTAAGTAGAACTGGGGCTAAGAGAAATAGAGTACATTTTTTGGCTATCTCCAAAACTGATTCATGACATTAGCAGACACAGACCCTTGGGGTGGGGCATAGATCGTTTTTGGAGATTCTAGAGATTTGGCTTTATCAAAGGCCAAATCCTAGAAGAGTCAGAACAAAGCACTCACAGAGCAGGAAACCTCTAAGTGAGAACTGGAGCACTTTTCCCACCACTTGGATAAGAGATATGTCTGAAGGTCTTGTGTGCTGTGAGGACCTAAAGAGTGGCCTGGCACACTGTCCCTGGCACACTGGAAACCAGAGGACCACAGCTGTGTCCACACCAGAAGTAACAAGTGAGAGAGGGGGTCTCAGAGCAGAAGAGGCTCTGAGATTTCCTGCCCTCCCACAATGTGCTTCCATAGCTCACGGGAAAGCCCTGTGCCCCACATGATGTCAAGATGTATGGTAAAAGGGCTGAAGAAGAACAGAGGTAGCAGAGCCCCACAGCAGTCCCCAAAGTCATGGCTTCCACAGACTAGTACATGGAAAACAGCTAAGAGTTCCAGAGAAGGTACATTCTGCCCCTCCTCCCAAGAAGTCACAGAAGTAGCTAAGAGGCAGGGAGAGCATTCTGGGGCAGAGGGTACATATTACATAAATCCTTCATTGGTGACAAATGAACCATAGCAATTTCTAATAGAGTTACTAAGGGATGTTAGAAACTCAATCACAGCCATGGACCCAAAAGAGGCAATAGCCCATGGCCCATGTCTACCCCACCCAGTCTTGACCAAGGGAGTCTGTAACCACAGTGGTCCCAGCACCTGGACGCTGGCATCACAGAGCCCGTGTTCCAGTTCCAGCTCTGCACCAATTTACACAATAGCATGTGTGGAGCTCAGGTGCACTAATTATGATAAGTAAAAGAAGGCAAGCTCAAAAACTGCATGCTGTATGCTTTCATTTATATGACCTTCTGGAAGAGGGAAATCATAGGACCAAAAAGAGATCAGTGGTCATTGGATCTGGGAGCAGCCGCAGGGGTTGACTAGAAAAGGGCCCTGGCAGGTAAAGGAACCACTCTGTATCTACCTGCCTTTTTTTAAAAATTCACATAAAGGTACACCTTTATGTGAGCAGAGTTTGTTGGATGCAAATTTCTTAAAAGTATTTAAGGAAAAAAAAAAAAACTCCATTTGCCAGTTAACGGCTGAGTGATCTTGCCCGTTATTAAATCTCTTTGTGTTTCCATTCTTCACCTTAAAAGATAAGTAAAAACCTCTTCCTTAGAGGAGTATTACATGGATTAAATCAGTCAGTGTGATTAAGGCACTTAAACAGTCTGCCACACCTGACAGACTCTGTAAATAAGAGTCGTCATCACCCTGCCTGGTCTGTGCCAGGGGTAGTGGACTATTTGTGTAGATCTCCTCTTCACTCATGTACCTGAGCCCCCAATGCTGGGAGAGATTGGCTTTGTATCCTCCCAGCTGCTTACATCACCATGATTTGCCCTCCAGTACCTGGCAATCCTCAGCTATTGGTGGCCCCTGGGGGTAACCTTGGGTTCATGTGGAGATATAAATGTCTAGCCCCCTTGCCCAAATTTGGGACAACTCTGAAGGGCCATGCCAGCTCCAGAACTCCCTCCCTGCAGGATTGGTTTTGGCCTTGACTGCAACCCCATGGGTCCAACGTGGCCCATCCGTGATGCCTTCTTCATAGGCAGTGAAGAACCCAGACCACCTGGGTTCATTTCCTGGTTTGGCAACTGCCATTGCCTCTTGGAAGTCACTTACTCCTCTGTGGATAGCTTTTCTCATGGGGTTCTGGCAAGGATAAAATGAGCTCATGAATGCAAGTTCTTTGAACAGTACCTGGCACATAGCAAAAACTGTGAATTGTTAGCTGCTATTTTCCAGTTCACAGTGATCCAGCCTTCATTGGACTTCTTGTGACCCTCATTGTCCAGTCATGTTCACTTAGCTTATTCCACAATATTACTTATAGTTTTAATGTAGATTTATGTTTTCCTATTGCTGTATCTCAACGAGAAATGAATATTAGTCCTATTTCAGTTTGCAAAACAGGGATTCAGAGAAATTAAATGATTTGCCGAGATGAGACAGCCAGATGGTGCCATGCCAATTTGTTCTCAGAACCTGGGCTTTTCCCATTACACCACACCAGTTACATAAAAAGCTATTGAGAAAGTTGCTCCTTAGACATATTTAAGTGCATGTGCCATGTAAAATACGGGTCTTAATAAAGAGACAATTATGTTTAAGTTGAAAGAACATAAAGGAGTGAAAGTCCAACACCCTCTCCTTAATACTAGTGCCTTCTATACACTTCCACCACGTCCCTGGCGGGCTAGCCTCTTCTGAATCTCGTCAGTGACAAGGAACTCACAGCTTCCTGACGGAGGTTTTTGTGATGCTTTCTCCATCGGAAGGGAGCTATTTTAAGCTGCTTTTCCTAACTACTACTTTCCCTCAAAGCTCCTAGTTCTGTCTGTGGAGCCACACCAAATAAAATAAATCTTTCATCCATGTACTAGCCTCCAAGTATTTGAAAACAGTTATTATATTCACATTCTTGTTTCCAAGCTAAATAATGCAGATGTCTTCCATCAACCCTCCAAACACAAAGCTTCAGTCACCTGTCTATCTTATGTATATTCTTTTGGATACATCCTGGTTTGCCAGCATCTAAAAATATAATACCTAAATCTAAACAGATTCCCAGCTCTGAATTAAACAAGTCAGAAAAAAAAAAAAAAAAGACACTAAACCCCTCATTGGTACAAATACTAATGCTTTCACCAATTCTGCCAAGGGACGGCCTTTTTCTGGAAGTCATGTCACTATGGGGACTCATGTGACTTACCAAAAATGCGTTCTAAATCATTCTCACCCTTTCCTATCATTGTGTTGTTTCATGATGATTATCCACTTAAAATTTGTCTGGTTAGATATAATCCATTATTTTAATATGTCAAGAGGATTTTGTCAACTCATCTACATCTAAAATATTAACTTTCTCTAACTTGAATCCACTTGAAAATTTCATCAGCTTGTCATTGAAGTCTACCTCCAAAACATTTGTGGAAATAGGGGCGCCTGGGTGGCTCAGTGGGTTAAAGCCTCTGCCTTTGGCTCGGGTCATGATCTCAGGGTCCTGGGATAGAGCCCTACATCCTGCTCTCTGCTCAGCAGGGAGCCTGCTTCCCCTCCTCCCTCTCTGCCTGCCTCTCTGCCTACTTGTGATCTCTGTCAAATAAATAAATAAATAATAAATAAATAAAAACATTTGTGGAAATAATTGCCTAAAAAAGGCAGTGAGAAAGACTTCCCTCAAGCATACTCCTGACTTCTCATTCATGCCCCTTTAGGGTTTTGTGTTCAACCAGTTACAAATCTTACTTAGCACTATGAAACCCACATCTCTCCACATTTTTCTCAAAGATATCATGAGTGACTTTGTCAGATATGGACCAGAATTTCAGGGTGTTACATTTCTGTCATTCCCATAATTGCCTGATCTGCCAGCCTCCTTCCAGGTTGTCACAGAGTTCCAGCTCAAAGATAAAAGGTATTGAATACCACACCAAGGGGCAAAAAGAAGGACCTTTGGGTGGAGTTCACAAGATCTGCTTTCAACCAGCCCTGAGGACTATGAACTATCCAGAGAGAAGACACAGCCTATGGTAGAAGGTAATGGGAACAGGACACATTAGAAACACTAAACCAAACCCACAGAGCAGAGAGAAATAGAAGAGTGAAGAGGTTTGAGGCTAGAAAGAGATAAGAGGGGCCAGACTTGTAAGGCTTGTTAGGGAATCTGGACTTTATCTTGAGGGCAATGGAGAGCCATTGACTGATGTTAACATAAGAGGGACACGATTAAATTTGCATTTTGCAAAGATCACAGGCTGTTCTATAGACTTCCGGCTTTGAGAGAGAAATGGGAATAGTTAACCTCTAAGGTCCAGACCAATGTAAAGAGTCTGTAGTTCTCTGGCTTAGCTAATTAAGAAATCCAAAGGAAGATTAGCTTCCTCTGGAGTATTGCATTTTCCTGTTCCTCATTAAGTTGTCTATACTCATCACTCCCACTGGGTGTATTCTGGTGTGTTGTGTTTGTGTATGTGTGTGTGTGAGGGGGATGGAAATTGAGGGGAGTTGGTGTAGCTAACATCACAATACCCTTGCATGTCATGGATAGAACAGGTTCTCACTGTCACTAACATTCTTCCCACTTAATAAGCTGGGTGGCTGAAAAATGAAACAATCAGTGAGCCTAATTCATAAGCGGCTAAGTGTACAAGTTCCAACTACCAATATTGAGATAATCAAGGAAGTGACAAAAGGTTGACAGAGAATTGATTAAAATTTCATTTTTATCAAGCATCATACTGTCAAAAAATGTAGCAGATGATTAGGTGGTAAATTCAGGATTCCTATGTCACTTGTTGAGAAAAGTTAGCTACAACTTGTAAACAAGAACAAAAGGATGAGTGTACATTGTTTCAATGTCAAGCTGAAATAGTATTGAACAGGCCTGCTCAAGGATTACTTAATTTTCTAAAACAATCCACCATCACTTGACCTTCCTCTTTAAAATATAAATAGGGGCACCTGGATGGCTCAGTGGGTTAGAGCCTCTGCCTTCAGCTCAGGTCATGATCCCAGAGTCCTGGGATCTCATCAGCCTCTCTGCTTAGCAGGGAGCCTGCTTCCCTCTCTCTCTGTCTGCCTCTCTGCCTACTTGTGATCTCTGTCAAATAAATAAATAAAATCTTTTAAAAAATAAATAAAATAAAATATAAATTAAAGGCTCAGGTTCTGTGAAGTTACATGTTATCTTATAGACCTGTGTCTAACACATAGTATTTTCTGTCTAGATGAAAAAAAGAACCCCGGGGCGTCTGGGTGGCTCCGTGGGTTAAAGTCTCTCTCTTCGGCTCAGGTCATGATCCCAGGGTCCTGGGATCGAGCCCATGTCGGGCTCTCTGCTCAGCAGGGAGCCTGCTTCCTTCTCTCTCTCTGCCTGCCTCTCTGCCTACTTGTGATCTGTCAAATAAATAAATAAAATTAAAAAAAAAAAAGAACCCCAAATGTTATAGTTTATTGTACTGTTGGAGACTGATCAGTTTGTTTCTATTTTAACAATCTTTCTTTTATTAAATTACCTACAAACACCCTGCTCCCCAAATGTTCTTTGAACCAGCTTTATGATTTACAGACTTCCTCATTAATAAATGAGTCAGATAATGTCTGACATGTGTTCATTCTGTATTTGTATGAAATTCATGTTTTAACTTTTTGAAAATTATTCTTTGACATTATTAGCATTAAAGAAGTCAGTGGAGGGGTGCCTGGGTGGCTCACCTGGTTAAGCATCAGACTCTTGGTTTCAGCTCAGGTCATGCTCTCAGGGTTGAGGGATCAAGCCCCATGTCTCGCTCCAAGCTCACAGCAGAGTCTGATTGAAAGTCTTAACCGCTCCCTCTCCTGGTCCCTCTACCCCGCCCCCTGCTTGCATTCTCTGTCTTTGCCTGTCTCTCTCTCTCTCTCTCTCTCAAATAAATAAATAAATAAATAAATAAAATCTTTAAAAAACAAAAAGAATTCTATATAATTTTTCACAGTACCCTTTCTGCCAGATTTCAAGGTCTGATTTTGAGGGGGGGGCAGGGTGATTTTTTTCTTCATAATTTTTTTTTTATTTTATTTTTTATTTTTTTTATTTGTTAGAGAGAGAGAGCAAGCACAGGCAGACAGAGAGGCAGGCAGAGGCAGAGGGAGAAGCAGGCTCCCTGCCAAGCAAGGAGCCCGATGTGGGACTCAATCCCAGGACGCTGGGATCATGACCTGAGCCGAAGGCAGCTGCTTAACCAACTGAGCCACCCAGGCGTCCCTAATTTTTTTTTTTTAATCCCTTCTTCATCTTATGTTGACTCTAGAAAGTAGATCAGCAGATTAACACTGGGCACACTTGTACATTCTTATTCCCGGTATCTAAGAAAACAACACATATGAGGAATATTATACAGGGGGCAGAAGAAAGGGATATATGTACCTTTTCCTTTTGGCCACATCCCTTCTCCATTTTAACTACTGAAATTCCCGCCACAAAAAATAAAAACACTTCCTAGAAAGGTCTTCTAATTTGTGAGGGGATTCTTATCTGTTTAAACAGAATATAAGGGGTGGGGTTTTTTTAAGTTGTTTATTTATTTATTTATTTAATCACTACACCCAATGTGGGGCTTGAACTCATGACCCTGAGATAAAGAGTTGCATGCTCTTCCAAAAGAGCCAGTCAGGTACTACTAAATAGAAATTATATTTAAAACCAAATCAGAATGCCCCTTACTGCTTTTTTGGTATACCGAGGTCTGGAGTTGCCCCTTTTATTTTGTTCTATAGAGTTCCTATATGTCTGGGGTTTTTTTCCCTGCATGATAAACATGCATGAGAGCAGGTGCTAGGTACTAGTATAAGATTATTCATCTCGTAGTGGTTTCTTACAGACACATGAAAACCAATACAAAAAAATAAAAGACCAAATTAATGAAAAATTTCATCAAAAGCTAATACCAGACAGAACCCAAAGCTTCTGCTTCATCTCCTATGGAAATTATGCTTTCCAATAAAAAGAAAAACTGGTATATTTACTTATATACTTATGACCATCATCTCAATTTCCCATACACGTTGAACCTGCTGTTTTTCTCCATGTAAAAAATGGTTTTATCCCCAAACATCATATAAAAAGGACAGAGAGGAAGTGACCAACTCTGGCCCCTTTCCATCATGCTAACTCGCAGCTAAACTGCTCTTATTACTGTCAGAATCACCTAGTCTTCTTAAAATCTATTATCTGGGTTCTTGTGGCTTTTTAAAAATATAATATTGGTTTTAATAACTCAGACTTGGGGTGATTTTGATGATTAGCATATCTTTTAGCTCCTTTTATGCCAGAAGCATTTCGTATTTCAAAACTGCTCAGCAATAAGTATTCTGCTGTTCTTTTTCTGGCTTTTATGAGATCTGACAGCTTGAGCCACTGCCATCAAGGTACATTATATACAAAGCACAGTTCTCAAACAAGGGATCTACCCAGACTGCCATTAATACTGTAGCTGGAATCTTCCGGATCACGTTGGTCTTTTAAAATAATCTCTGACAGATGCTGGTAGGCCAAAGAGCGTCCTACAATGGGCACTCTAGACATCCAGGGTGGATGTTTGTTTTCCCCCCACGCTGAGTCCCTGTGACTGCCCCAGGCTTGGGGTGATCTTGGTGGCTTGTGAGCAGGGGGTGGGAGGCCCCGGAGGGGTGAGGCTCTACAAACCCACCTGAGCCAGAATCACCCCTTTGAAATCCTGGAACCGAGTACCCCGCACCCCACAGCCCAGGGGCCTTGCTGGTAAGGAAGGAAGAAGGCTGCAAAGGGAATGGCTGCCTGGCATACTTAGTAAATGAGCCGCCTGAATGAGAAGCAGTTTTCTCTCTTGATTTTTTGTGATTTCCTTTATTTCCTTAGTTACTTCAGTCCCACCTTATTTCAAAAACAATTGGGGGAGGGCTTGGAGTGATTTAAGCCGTGCTCCACTGAACGGTGCACCCAGGAAACAATTTGCTTCTCACTGTTCCAGGGCTGTTTTTAGCTTCCAAACAATTAAGCAAAAGCACATAAGCTCTCCCAGGCTGAGCCTTCGCCCACAGCAACAGCGCTTCACAGGAAGAGGGGGAGGGAGGAGGAAGCCAGTTAACCTTTTCCATGCCCCAGACCACAGAACTGTGTCAGGGGAGATCAAGGAAGGGCTCAAAGTAGAGACCCCACAGTCCTTCCAAATGTACCCTCCTGCCTCGTTATTCATCTTGCCCCTCGAGCAGTTTGGAAGGAAAGGCTGTGGACCATACTTCCTTCTACAGCCACTCAGCCTTCACTGAAATCAAACAAGAGAGGAGCAGTAGGTGTGGTCAAAGCCAGCAGCATAGCCAGCAGCACACACAGAAGACACCGAAGACACAGAATGACAGGGGTTATTTTCCTATGCATGAGTCTAAAGAGAGCAGACTGCCCACTCAGAGAGTTCAGGGTACAGAACCAGCAGAAAGTAATTTGGGTCAACGTGTACCATAAGCCGAAGAGGAGAGTGAGTCGGGGAACAGCTCTTCTGAAGCTGGAGAAAGAATGATTTTGTTATCATTCTTAGCCAGTGTTTCTCAGGCACTTCTCTATGCTAGGAGCACAGAACACAAAAACGACCAATCACCAGGCTCCGTCCCTGCCTTTGCAGTGCTCACAGTCTAGATAAGCACATCAATGGAGCAGAACTGCATTTCAATGAGGACTGGATTTTCCTCCAGTGTCTGAAGCGATTATCCTTTGACTGGGTCCCTGGTGAAGTAGTTAGTTGTCTTGCATTCAGGATCAGATCACGTGTAAAAGTAAAATACTTAAATACTGGGTTCTTCTTGAGCATGGAGAGTTGCCCATCAATGGGAACCTGGGAAACTGAGCTCAGCTAATATAGTGTGAGATTTAGGTCTCCCAACTTAAACCCACTTTTTTTTTTCAATAAATACATGCTTTTTCAATCAACTCATCTCCTTTTTTTCTTGCTTTCCCACTTTCTCGGTTTTTTTTTTTTAATCTAGTTATCTCTCCTTGTTCTCTTCTCAGCACCTCCCCCCTCTGTCTTTGGTTTATTGGTCAGATTGCATATTAAACACATAAAGGGGCAGGTATCCTGGACCCACTTTAAGCAAAGTGATGAGTGTTATGACGGAATGAAAGTTGAACTAAAATACTGTAGAAGATGGTTTTAATGACATATCCAGAAGTTAACCTACTCTGGATTAATGAGTTCAGACAGGTTAATTCCAAAGGAATGTTGGAATTAAGGACAACCAAGAACCTTCCTAACCCATGCACCAGCAGGGAGACCGAAGTTGAGGGGGGGGTGGGGGGGGGCGTGCGCTGAGAAGAGAACAGGCTGGAGAAGCCCAAACTTACAGTCCATACTATTTCGTGTTCCTGGTTCCCCTGGTAAACAGTAAAATCATGCATGCTGTTGTTTTAGCTAAAGTGTTAAAGTTGGTAAGATCTTCATGCTCTCTCCTCCTCCATCAAACTTTCGCCAATCTGTTCTCTACCAAATTCATCCTTTCCCTGTCTACATCCCAGCACATTTCAAAGCTCTCATATAACACTTCAGCACATGCTATACTTACTTATTATGTGTTGGCCCTGGTCTGTCTCCCCTGCCAGGTATAAGTCTCCTTGAGCAGCAGGGCTATACTCTCCTGTTTGTACTAAACTGAGCTCAACCAGCCCTTTCACAAGTAGAATCTTTCTCTGGGAAAGTAAGAGACAGAATGAGGACATGCACTGTTTTTATTACTAAGTGATGACATGATGAAAATATTGGCTTTAGAAACTGTCATTCACTACCTTTGTACTGTCCATGTTTTTAATATCGTCAATTTTCATTTTTATTTTCAGAGATGCATCCTGATAAAAATGAAAGGGTTTATGACACCAAATGTAGAACCTGCTCAAACAGCTTGGCTCTACCTTGCAAAGCCTTCTGGTTCCTAAGTCATTTTACTCTTAGCAAAAACTGACAGAAATGATTGTTTAAAAAAAAAAACAACAAACAGAAGCTTCTTTAGACATTAAGTAGTCTTTACCATACAATCTTGTGATGATTTAAGTACAAATCAAATTTAGAACATAGGGATTAATTTTCCCTTTAAAATGCATAAGGATTTGAAATGTTTATTGTACTATAACTTCTCCACTGAAAACAAAATGGCCAGGCAAAATGATGTTAACACGTTCCATGCAAAACAAAATTCACCTGGTCTTACCTATTTTTACCTAAAATATACTTTAGGTTTGATCTTTAATAACATAAATTAGTTGATTATTATGTTCACTAAGCTCATCCAATAGACCAGTATCAAATGCCTTACATAAAGCCTTACCATACATTATACCTCAACCTTCTTCACTCCTAACTGGAAAAGATTAGCCTTTCTTCTTAGCATGCATTTTTCTTTTATTGCTTAATCAGCATCTCCACATTTATATTGTACAGCTAAAGACTGATTCCAGAAGAGCGAACTGATTCCTCTACTCCAGCAAAATCATTTTCTCATGTCCAGGATCTATGTAGTCTCCCAGAAATTCAAATTCAAAGTCTCTAATTTGGGAAACCAACCTTAGAAATGACTGACATGTACGGTTAATACAGAAAAAAGTAAAGTAATAAGTTCTGGTTCTGTCAAAGAAGCAATGATTCTGGCCAATTCATTCATTGCTCGTGGCAGTTACAATTAAGTTCTTTCAAAAAGGACACTGGATATCAAAAACCATAAAAAATGTCCAATATAGTAACTACACGTTCTGTTCCTCAGATGTAAAATTAACCTGCAAAATTTTTATAGGGATCACTGAAGTCAGATTTTACCACAGTGGCCCCTCATTCTGCCCAGACTATAAAACCTTTCATTGAATTGTTACAGTATAATAATTTGGAGGGCAGGACGATGTGGAGAAAAATGAACCCTCATGCACTATTGGTGGAAATGCAAACTGGTACAGGCACTATGAGAAACAGTATGGAGGTTCCACCAAAAATTAAAAATAGAACTACCATGTATTAGATCATACCATATGATCCAGTAATTCTACTGCTGGGTATTCAAATAAAACATAATGTATTATGTATTCACATAAAACAACAACGATGACAAAAACAAAACATAAATAAAACCAAGACTGATATAATTCAAAAAGTTATATTCTTATGTTTATTGCAGCACTACATACGATAGCCAAGATGCAGAAGTAACACGTAACACAAGCATTCATCCATAGATGAATGGATAAAGAAGTGCTATATACAGACACATTAGAATATTACTCAGCCATAAGAATGAATGAGATCTTGCCATTTATAACATGGATGGAGCTAGAGAGTATTACGCTAAGAGAAATAAGTCAGTCAGAGAAAGACAAATACCAGATGATTTCACTCATAGAATTTAAGAAACAAAACAAAGGAACAAAAAAAGGGACAAACCAACAGACCTTTAAATACAGAGGACACACCAGTGGTTCTCAGAGGGGAGGTGGGGAGCTAGTGAGTGAAATAAATCAAGGGGATTAAAGGGTATTAACTTCTGATTACAACACAAATCACAGAGGTGAAAAGAACAGCATAAGGAATATCGTCAATAAGACTGCGATGATATTCAGTGACAGAGGCTGACTACATTTACTGTGGTGAGCACTAATGTATAGAATTGTTAAATCATTATGCTGTATACCTGAAACTCATAAAACACTGTATGCTAATTATTTAAGGGGGGGAAAAAAGGAAGAAAAGAATTGAGCTATGAGGAAAGGGATCTGGTGGGCCTTATCCTGAGAGAAAATTTAAGTCTGAAAAGCATGACAGTGATGCTTATCAGTGGAGGGCTGGGAAGTAGGATGAGGACACCAATGCATTTACACAAACCCAAGTGAAAGCCCCAGTTCAGCTACTCTATGTTATGGGGCAGCTCATTTCACTTATTCTCGCCTCAGTTTCTCCATCTGTGAAATGTGGGTATGGTACCAACATTTATTTTACAGGTGTGAAGAAGAAAGCGATGAAATATGGAAAACAACTAGAAAGTGCTTAACTCGGTGGAAGTGTTCAGTAAATAAGAAAATCAGGGTTTTCTAGAAAAGTTGAGACGCATATGGGCTTTAATGGCAGTGAAGAAGACTTCTTTATGATTAAATGATAATTTTTGTAACTGAGAAGAGAAAGGAATAATGAATTCTGCCTGCTTCATTGCCACTGTGTACCAAGTACATGTCAGTTCCTGGCAAATAGTAGGAGTTCAATACAGGATTTTATTTTAATTTTTCATTCCCTCTACCTGCCTTCCACCAATGTTATAGCATATCATCATAATTATCAAAACCAGATATCAATAAATATTTCTGAACGAATGTTGAATATATATTTTTTTAAATAATCAAAAGTAAGTTTACCATCCACCTATCTGGGATATCTTTCAGGAAATGCAGAAATAAAAAGTCCCTTTGAGTCTTACATTAGTATACATCAGAATTCCAAAATTATTTTTGAGAGGAAGAAACAGTTTCTTTAAAGTGGTGGCTTAGGGCACCTGGGTGGCTCAGGTCAAGATCCCAGGGTCCCAGGATCAAGCCCCACATCAGGCTCCCTGCTCAGAGGGGAGGCTGCTTCTCCCCTCCCCCGCTTGTTTCCTCTCTCTCTCTCTCTCTTTCAAATAATAAATACAATTATTTTTAAAAAAATTAAAGTGGTGGTTTTAATACAGACCCACTGAGCTCCTCCTGTGTAATTCCCACATGTAAAGGGCAGGAGCTTTGCTCTGATTTGATACTTTTGATTCATCAGAGGGTTGGGCTCATGTATCTGATGAAGAACCGGACTTCAGCTTGTTGGGGACACCAGGATTTACAACAACGAAATACATAGGTACACATTATGTACAACGTGAGTTATTCCATCTATTGTGAGAAAGGGACATTTTTCATATCACAACTCTTTGTTATGAATACCTTTCTATACTGCAGAGACATTTATCACACTCCCATCAATTTCGTGAAGAGATAGTAAGTCAGGGAGTTACCTAATTTGTGTCAAGAAAAAGGAAAAGATGTGTCAACAACAGCATTTTCTCCATCCCAAAGACAGGTTAGTACTGTGTGGCTGATCCATTGGAATTTCCTTGCTTCCTCTTTCACTGAAATGTTTTCTCTTTTCTGTTAAAGTAATAAATCGGAATCGGTAGAGCAGAGCACGGTAATTCATGACCACAAATGGCATCGGAAATAATTGTCCTTGGTACACTACAGATATAGTAAAATCCATCTATTCAGACTCAACAGGACCAGATTTTTCTTAAAGATTCAGAAAATAATTTAAAACCATGAGACTTTGACCATCATATAAAGTAAATTCAATTATGCTCAGTTTTAGTGTTATATGATATTTGTAAGAATCTTTTTTCTTTTTTATACCAAGAATGAGGGGTAGCTTTCTGTTAACCAAAATTGCCATTTCCAACCATTCTAAATCAATAGGTGTTTCATCTGTATACCTTTTTTCTCTTCCCTCTTTGCCTCTCCTGCTCTTCCATTTGCTTTCCTTCTCCTTCTCTGAGGTGATTTTCATTATTCCTGCTGCCCCATACCCTCTTCAGACACACCTTGGTTATTGCTGAAGACTCAGACCAACACTGATCCACAGGTAATGTGCTCAGTAGAACTGAGGCAATGGACTTGTTCCCCACTGAGTCCAGAATAAGAGAACATACACTGCCCTGGGAAAAAGAATTGTTTGGGATAGCCACCCTTCTATGAAAGAGTGAGTAAGTATTTATGAAATTGTGAGTAAGTATTTAAAAGCCTTGAGGTATTACTTTTTTCTGAATAATAACATCTCTTCTGTCTCAAATTCATCTCTTGAGACATTCATAGTTATATTTAGAAAGGATTTTCCCTGCCCTCTTTTTTGTACTGCCTCTGACCTCCTAACACTGCCTTGGGAAGCCTACAACCAGTGAGTTTTTAATCAATCACTCTAGCTATCATCTGGCTAACCATGTGTTTTCAGAAATATACTTTTCTTTCAAAGACTGATTTAAAGTATATCTAATAGTAATTATATAGTGATAGTAATTACTGGAATGGTAATTCCAGGTATATGGAATTCATTGACTTGAGATGACTCCAGTACTTCTCCACTTTCAAAAAAAAGATTAGAATTTTTTTTTTCTCTCAAGGATATTTTCTATTTTCTCCTTTACATACACTCTCTCAGTAAAATTTGAGAGTATCTAACATTCTGAAAGAAGATATTTTTAGACAGATTTTACATAGTTGTTGCCCAATTATTAATTTGACAGAAAACCATTTAGAGCAAACAGGAATTGAACCTCTAACACTTACCAAATAGTTATAGAGTACCTAACGTTGTTATATGAAGATACTCAGCGAACATGAAATGTAGTTCCTGATTGCAAAAATTTTACAACTCCCTTGTGGTGGTAATAATCATCAGATTTTAGGATGAAAAGGTAATACAAGTTCATCATTTTAGAGATGGAAGTAGGAATAATTCGTGGTCTATAGAATAAAACACAAAAGAGGAAAAGATGGTTTGACCACCCACAAAATAAAGTTCCTTCCCTATCTTCTAAAATTAGCAAAAACAATACTGCTTTCCACTTGGAAAAAGTCCAGATGAACATCCAAGAATGACATTATACTGTAAAGATTATCAGCAGATGACCATAACAGAGCAGCTCAACAGAAGAATTAGAATTCTTAAGTAGTTGGATGAAGACATCTTCAAACAAATTCTTAAGTAGTTGGATGAAGACATCTTCAAACAAAACAAAACAAAACAAAAACAAACAGAAAATACCAGAGCTCCTGAGAGAGGGCCTGCTGCCTACCTTCCAGCATCTGATGCCTTTGACAGACGGAGAAGAGGGTGCAGCAGACACTCTGATGTGGACATGCAGAGGGCTCCTAGAGCAACACATTCAGGCAAGTCCTGTGACAGCTGGGGAACTGTGATTCCTGGACACTGAAAGGCAGCCTCGAGATGACAGGAAATCAGACAGAACTCCTTTTTTGTTTTTGTTCTCGCTATCAATATGTGATACAGCCAATTCATTATAGGTTTATGTTATTTTCTGTTAAGTTTTTTATTATAACTTTGTTAAAATGTGCTTGTGATATGTTTTTTTCAATATATATTCCCAAGAGACATACAAAAGGAAAACTGTGCCACCTGACAATTTCCCATGAAAGTAATTATCTGTTGGTTGTACATGGATGCAAGTGCCTCAAGGGATATTCTTGCTAGAGGAGTGAAAAATGGCAGAAAAGACTCCTAGATGAAAGATAGTGGAATGTGACATGACGTGATGGGACATGTTTGGATTAGTAAAGAAGAGAGAAATACATTCCAAATGAGCTACAAGATGAGAGCCTAAAACCCAGGTCAAAAAATGAAGCACGTATAAACAATGAATTCTGGTACACTAAAAAGAAATTAAAAAATAAAAATTTTTTAAAAATTAGGAATAAACTTTAAAAAAATGAAGCATGAAACAAATGGTAGCAGTGAGTTCAACAGATGTTGAGGCGTGTTTGGGGGCGGCAGGGAGGGAGGCAGAACAGCCACTGGGAAAGAACAACACCCAGTGTGGGGGCAAGAGGCAATGCTCTGAGACCCAACGTATTTGTTGCTCACTTGCTTCCTTGATTTTAATGGGTTCTGCTCCAATGCTGAAGCACCTGTTTGTGGGTTTCAACAGTCCAGCTATTCCTTTTCTTTCCACTGGACAAACAAGAATGGGGTCATCCCATTCAGGAAGAGTACCACCCATCCCATAACCATAAGGTGTTCCATAGGGTCTACCTAGATTTGAATATTTTGTTGACGGTTCCTTTTGTGGCACATGACCTAGGCCACAGTACCCCCTTATTTGGTGAAACATCAGCTTGGATGTTGCTGTGAAGGTCTTTTTTTGTTTTATTTTGTTTTTGTTAAATAAGTTTAATATTTAAATCATAAGACTCTGAATAAAGCAGATTACTGTCCGTAAAGTGAGTGGGCCTCATCCAATCTGTTGAAAGTCTCAAAAGAAAAAAACAAAGGTGCCCCCAAGGAAGAAGAAATTCTGTCTCTATACTGCTGGGATGCTCAGTTACAAGATCAGCTCTTTCCTGGGTTCTACCCTGTCAGTCTGCCCTGCTGATTTCAGACTTGACAGCCTCACAAATCATGTGAGCCAATTCCTTAAAATAAGTATCTCTTAATAGATAGACAAGACAGTCTCCTATTCGTTCTGTTTCTCTGGAAAACACTGACTGATATATATACCTTTAGGGTATAAAATCATTAAAATAAAAAGGAATTTGACTGCCATAACCTCAGATAGTGTGAGTAATGAATGACTACGCATATTCAGTATACATATTCAATAAATACATTACATACATACATTAGTTACATACTGCAAAATAAGAATTACATATTCCTGAATATGTAATCCAGGAAGTCAGTAATGTCACTGCCATACTTAGCAGCTGAAAACAAGGTCAAAAGGATACATTTTTTAAGGTAGCCTAAATTCTGTAACAAACAACCCCCAAATTACCACAAATTGACATAATAAAATGTTACTTCTTGCTCACGTAACAGCCCAATGTGGGATGATGCGGGGGTACTCTGCTCCACACAGTCATTCATGAACCCAGACACTTTCACTCTTGAGGTTCTAACCCCATGTTGGCCCTTAAAGTTCTCACTCTCAAGCCAGCTGATGAGAAAGAAAAGCAGAGAAAAGAGTGATGAGCACACATGGCAGCTTTTATGGGCCATTCCTAAAATGGCACAGATCATACTAGTTCCCATACAGTTGGCCAGAGCTCTACTGCATGGCCTTCCCTAGAAAATGTAGTGTTGCCTTCTGCCCAGGAAGACGAAAACGAAGTTGTTGATGAACTGGGGCATACATTTCTGTCTCAGGAGCCATGAAAACCTATTAGTTTCTTCACGTTTGTCCACCCTTAACAGTTTACTCCCCATTGTTTGTACACATGCTTTGATGTGTTTTCAGACCTTTGCATCTTACACAGATTTCTAGCAACACATGTGTCCCTGTCTGCAGAATTTAATCCTGGGGAAAGAGTCAGCCATGAGACCCTTAGTGTCTAAAGTAGGAAATGGAGAGAGATGCTTGGAAGGAAGAGGGAAAAATAGAGTGCAAAAGAAAATGATCAGTTTCATACTACTCTAATGAGATCATCAAAAGTCTACCTAACCACAAGAATCAAGTATTACAAGCACTGTCTTCCTTGGCGATGTTACCGTGTAAGGCATAGGAGTACGTAAACCCTCTGAGCTTTTTAAGTTCAACACTGAGAAATAACAGCATGGGGCCAAGCCTCACAGAACATCTAGTGAGGTCAGCCCACCTGAAGGCCTACACTAAGAGATGACCGCCATGAAAAGGCATTCACTTTCATGGACTCTTTCAAAGTCCTAAGAGAGACTGAAGTAGAAACAAAGAGGAGCCAGACTCCCCAATTCACCACATTCCTTTCTTTCTTCTGGATCTTATCCACACTGTAGGTTTATGAAAAAGCCCTGATTGCCCATTGTGCCCACCCTATGGGCTCCATCCTGCCCTGTGTAAGCAGAAAGCTTTACCTGAAGCATAGGCCAAACCATATGCCCAGAGCGCACAGTATTCCCCGTGACAGGACATTGAGTGGAGACCAAAGGGATATCCCATGCTCCCCTTGCTAAACTGTCAGTTTTCCCCAGTATAGCTACCATGCTAGAATGTTCTAATATTAGCCACGCATTGGGGTCAGGCAATGAGGTCTGAGAAACTATGGTGACTCTTCGACAGCCCGCATAGTCACCATTATTACTATCACCTATTAAGCAGTTCCTATGTGCTAGCAACTTTATTTGTATTATATGATTAATCCTACTGCAACCTTAGCAGTATTATGACCTCCATTTTAAAAATGAAACTGAAGTTTTAGTGAGGTTAAGCAAACAGCCCAGGGCAGCATAGCTAATAAAGAGCCAGGATTCGAGCCTAATTTTTGTCCGACTCCGCCTACACAAAGCAATTACAGCTAACATTTGTTGAGAGCTTACTACATGCCAGTCATTGTTGTAGGCAAGTCACTTGTGTTAACTCATGTTATCCCCACAACAATCACATAGCGCCGATATTATTATAATTGCTGGTTTGCCAATGACGGCACTGAAGCACAGAGGGAAGGGACTTATCCCAGCCCTTCAAAGAGTAAGCAGGAGGGTCAGGACTGGAACGCAGGGCTCTCTGCTCCCAGCCAAGGCCACCCTTCTTCCAAGGGTTCATACTTTCTAATTACAAAAATTTCAAAAATACTAAAAGTAGGAAGAGCAGATATATCCATGCCATGATTCAGATTTATGAATTATTAGCATTGTGCCATATTTGTTTCAGTTTTTATTGTTGAAGTGTTTTAACATAAGCTACAGATAATGTAATAATTCACTCCCTAATACTTCAGTGTGCATCTCTAAATTAGGGTATTTTCTTATGGAATCACCGTACCATTATCACATCTGACACAACTTATTAGTAATTCCCTAGTATCATGTTCAAAATTTCTGAACTGTTCCAAAAGTATCTTTTTTTAAAGTTGGTTTGTTCAAATCAGTATCCTTTGAAAGATCACAGATAGCATTGCTCATTATATAACTCTAAAACACCTCCCCCCACTCTTTGTGCTGTGGCATTAATTATTAGAAAGTCCAGGCGGGTTGTCTATAGAACGATCTGCCTTCTGGATTTATTTTAATTACTTCCTTATGGTGCTAGCTAGGTTTTTCCTCTAGCTTCTGTATTCTCTATGAAGTGGAAGTTGTATGTAAAGATTGAGTAGATTCACTGTTGGCAAGAATACTTCATAGGTGATATTGCTAGTTCATAGTGCCACATCTGGATCTTCACAGTATCTGATCATTCTATCAAAAGTGGGGTGAAGTACACCTAGGGAGTCAAAGTGATGACATGATACTTCTACTGCAGAGCAATGTTCCTTTCCTTTCAATCAGCAAGCAATCTGGGGAAGTAAGTGGTGAAGGTCCCCATCAAACCTTGACTCAGCATCCACTGAGCATTCTTGCTTGCATTATCAGTCCATCAAGGGCTGAAAATGGTGACTTTCCAACCATACTACTCCACCTACATTAGGAGCTGATGTTCCTCTATAAGGAAAAGTTTTCCTTCATTACTTGGAACTATTTGGTTTTGCTAAATAGAGTTTCTTCTGGAAAAACATGCAAAATATTTAATTATTTTAAGTTACCAATTATTAGATAAGAAGTCAGTAAAAATAATCATCTCCAATGGTTGAAAACAAGTTTTGCTTTGGGAGATTTTTTTTAAGGGTAATTATAGACTCATGGAGTTCCATATGGTCACTATTTTATGCTCAAATTGTCTCAAACTTGGTAACTATATATTCTCAACTCTAATGCTATTAAACCTATATGTACTAGGGCCTAAATTCAAATCCAATGTCCCACATAGTATCTATGGAACTTGCTATCTGTAGCTCCATCTCTTCAGGAATAAAACTGGAATAAATAATGGTATATAGCTTATAGAGTAGTAACTACATGAGACAGGTCAGTGACCAGGCTTAGCCAAGGGTGTGACACACAGAAACAATGTGATACATGTTGGCTATTCCTGTTTTCATACAAATAACACCACCATCTCATAACCAGTCTGCATTAAGTAAGGGACCTGAGTCTGGGCATTGGGCGGCCGAGGGAAAAGCAAGGGTCACAAGTGTCTTAAGGAGACAGTTCTCACCGTCAAAGCGGCAGGATGGAGGATTTTGGAAAGTTAAGGAATAGGTAATGTAATAAGACAAACCCATGGACAGAAAGCAGCCAGAAGAAAAATGAGGATTCCCTGAAAAAAATTTTGTTGTTGTTTATTTCCATTTTCCAAGGATCTATGGATTCTAAGATGTCGCAAGGAATGCCAGTGAAGCTAGAGCTGAGTGACAGTTCCAGAACCTGTCAGGGCCTGTTCCCCGGTGTCAGTTGCTTGCCCATCTCTACACCCAGCCACACCTAGGTCCCATGTGGGGCTGATGACCTGAACTGCAGGGTTTTTGCCAGCTTGTGAGGTTACCTGAAAATGACTAAGCTTATGTAAAGCCCAAAAAATATACATTTTCCTATCAAAACTTCCCACATGGCCCAAAAAGATTTTAAGTAAAAAATAGAATTTAAAATGTTATTAAACTGAGAAGGATTATTTTTATCTAGATTCTCTGAACTTACTGAGAAGCCTGGGTCTTCCCCCAAGCCAAAGTTAAGGAGAAGAAAACTTCACTTCATCTGAACCTTTGAAGGAAAGTTTTGAATTCTGTATTATTTTTCTTCAGTGCCACAATGTCCATTTTATTCTAGAGCTATATCTCTATTGTAAATCCATAGTCATCAAAGAAAATAAAAGTTAACAGAAGACTTGGTAAGAGGAATTTCTTAAAATTAAGACCTGTTTCACCTTTCCATCCTTCAGAGTATTTGCTAGGTCACCTCCCCACACCCAGCCCCCACCCCCTGACATGAACAGTGGTGTTATAGCCAAAAAATCATACAGAGGCCATGCTCATTACTGAACATGTTCATGCATGTAGAGTGTGAGGGACTGTGAGTGAGTGTGGGGTCAGGGGAGAGGGTGCTCTTTTTTTTTTTTTTTAACATTTTCTTCCAAAAAATTTTTATCTCCCTCAGAACTCATCAGGAACAGGTGCTGAGTTTATAGAAATGACTGAAGGTATATCATTTATCCAAATTATCCTGTTTCTTCATTAGGTGTGGTGCTCATGGCACCAGAAACTCCCAGGCATGCCTCTAGTCAGTGCATGTTAAATTTTGCTTTATAATCACATTCAGTGACTAGCACGCCTCAGTAGAATGTTGAGTGACTTGAAAAACACTTGGCTCCCAGACAATAGTAAAACAAAGCTAAGTGTGTAACGCTTAACAAAGGAACATTCAGAATCTTCTTTACTGCTTTGTTTCTGCCAGAAGGAACACCCTCAACCTCTTCTCCCAAATAAAAATCGGGGAAAACCTCCTGGTAAATAAATCACAAGAACTAGAAGTCAGTTACTGTTAAGAAACATGAAGTTTTAAACCATTCATGCTCATGTTGTGCTTCTAAACCAAGGCCATTAATAACCTCAGAAAACGTTGGCTGATTATCTTCTTTCTGCTTACTTGGTATTTCTGTACCAAAATGTTCAGATGGGAGGGAAATAAAGGCCTGGCAGCTCAAATTCAAAAAAAGTTTGAACTGGAACTCATTTGTTTGTATTTCAAAATCCTGAGGCAGATTACCTGGAAGGTATCCCAAACCTCAGAAGCCAAAAGTTCTGCCAAATATTTTTCGGCTTGGCAATTGGTAATATAATATGGCTACATCATTAAAGAAATCCTGTTCTGAATTCCCTTGAAGTTTCTAAGGCAAATTTTAAACAAAAATTATTTCCTTCAGAGACTTGTATGCATGATAAGGTTCCATCTGTGCATAAGGAATCAGCATAGTAGATTAAACGCCTTGACTAAGAAAAAACAAACACAACAAAAATAAACCTACATTTCATTTCTAGCTCTAGACCTGCATGACTGCATGTTTGTGAGGCAAAAAAAGTCTGTCTCTCGTATCCTAGGAAAGAGCTGTTTATTTCCCCCTTTGCTTGATCGTGGCTGTATCATTCATTTATCTTTCAACAATCATGTATTGAAAACACATTATGACGACGGTCCTGTCGTCATATGTCATATGACGACCACATAAAGAAACAAAGATGAACACCCATAAACCTTGAACTAATGGGACATAATATATGGTGGTAGGGGAAGAAGATACATACAAATAAGTGGTAACAAGATGAAAGAGTTACATACCACAGGAAAGGTAAGATGAGATGCTCTGGGTGTTCAGAGAAGAAATATGTTATTAGAATGAAGAACTCAGGACAGACTTTAATAAAGAGATAGATTGAGAGCTATATCTTCGAGAGCATATGAGATTTGGACAAAATGGAGAAGGCCATTGAGTATCATGGTGTTTTGCACAGTGCTTTATTGTCTAAAACACTCTATCTGCTCATTTCCACCCTAGGTCATATTTAAGTCCACTTAGACACTTAAACCCAAACTAATTATGTGAACACACGTTCCTCTCCTGAATGTTAAAATCAAGTTGAATATAATCTCACAATTTTATATAATCACAATTTACTTCACATGCTGCAATTTATTTTTTTTCCATCTGAATTGTTTCAAGGCAGCTTTTTCCTAAATTAACTTTACCAAGAACAGATTAAACCCATGAAATCTAGTGGTGAAGCGAAGCCATCCGTTATTCAAAACCAATGTGGAAACAGGAGTCTGAATTCTTTAGCCTCATAAGCACGTTCCCATTTTGCCTATGAAGTGTGCTTATAAAGAGAAACCATCTCTTTGCAATCATTCCTCTGTCTTGATCTATAGGATGATCAAAATCCACTTATTTAATCCAACTCCTTTAAATAAGCATTTACCAAGAAGTTACTCCTCCAAAGACACAAAGCCACTTTCTGAGCATTCAGAAGACCTACAGGGATCTCACAGCCCATAGGCCTCAGAGCCATCTCTAATGCAGAGTAAAATTATAGATGGAATTTCTGCATACACAGATTCCTGGAAGCACAAGGGACAAATATGTTGGATACTTATATTCTATTTAAGAAATGAAGCTAGGGGGTGCCTGGGTGGCTCAGTGGGTTAAGCCTCTGCCTTCAGCTCAGGTCATGGTCTCAGGGTCCTGGGATCAAGCCCCTCGTTGGGCTCTCTGCTCAGCAGGGAGCCTGCTTCCCCCTCTCTGCCTACTTGTGATTTCTCACTATGTCAAATAAATAAAATTTAAAAAAATAATAATAAAGAAATGAAGTTAGTTTCTCATTCACATACATAGATTCATATTCCTATTATTTAGCCATCTGACTGCAAGGTAGGCTCAAAAAACTTTTTTGGAATTAGCCTTAGAGCTTATTTATATATAAATTGCCCACAAAATATAGTATCATTTAAGTGATCTGCTGATAATGATAAAAGACTGGCTTTATTTACCAAATTTGAATCTGAATGAGGTTTCATATTTTCCAACATTTGGATATACCTTCAAATTCAAAGATTTGCCACAATTGAAGATGTTGAAAAATGTGTCATATACTTTGAAGGCAATTTTAAAATATGTAAATAAGAACAGTCTCCAGAAATGTTTTTAGTGACAATGCCATCATTTTAATGTACTTTCTTACCTCTTTCATCTAGAAAACTCCTACTCAATTTTCACAAACCAACTCTGATATTGCTTCTTCAGTAACGTTCTCCTCAGTTTCCTTCCATATTCTCACACAATTTCATTGAAACCTATGATTCCGTTGCTCCCACCAAGTCTAAGATACCACTAACCTGAGACTTAGTTTCCTCATCTGTAAAATAGGGACCATAACAGATAGCATTCATAGAGGTAAAATGAATAAGTACTATGTAAGAAGAGCATGTGAACGATGGATCCTAAAAGTGTATTATTGATTATACTAACCTTATTGTCCCCAATAATTGTCAAATAGAAGATCACCAAGATAGGACCACTGAATAAAATATATGTGTTGTTTAAGAGACATACCAGAATTTATACATCCCACGGTGTGTTAGCTATTCCTAAAATGACTTCAACAGGGATGTCTGGGTGTGTTAGTTGGTTAAGCATCTGCCTTCTGCTCAGGTCATGATCCCAGAGTCCTGGGATTGAGCCCCATATTGGGTACTCAGTAGGGACCTGCTTCTCTCTCTCCCTCTGCCTGCTGCTCTCCCTGCTTGCACTCTTTGTCAAATAAATAAATAAAATATTGAAAAAAAAAATGACTTGAACCACCCTTCTTCCTAAAGTTAAAAATAAATATTGAGACTAACACATAGTTTTATGCACTGAAAACACTGCACATACGTACATGGCATTTTATGATTTTACAAAGCACATTTATAGTGAAGGAATTAATTTGATTTTCACACTTTGTAATTCAGCTCCAATCCCAAACATAAATGACAAGCACTTCACGTATTTTCCCATTTTGGCCCCCCTTCTAAAACAAGCATCTAAGTTGTTCAACCATACCTTATTGGATTGTGCTTCACTTTATTGTACTTTGAAAATACTTTGTTTTTTAATTTTTTTCATTTTTTACAAATCGAAAGCTTGTGGCAACCCTGTGTTGAGCAAACTATCAGCACCATTTTCCCAACAGCATTTGCTCACTTCGTGTCTCTGTGTCACATTTTGGTAATTCTCACTATACTTTAAACATGTCATAATTATTACATTTACTATGGTGATCTGTGATCAGTGATCACTGCTGTTACTATTGTAATTGTTATGTGGTATCATGAGCCACACTCATATAAAATGGCAAACTTAATAAATGGTGTGTGTGTTCTGACTTCTCCAGCCATTCCCTCATCTCCTTCTCCTCTCCTTGGGCCTCCCTGCTCCCTGAGACACAACAATATTGAAATCAGGCCAGTTAATAACCCTACAACTGGCCTTTAAGTGCTCAAGTGAAAGGAAGAGTCACACCTTAAACTAAAAACTAGAAATGAGTAAACTGAGTGAGGAGGGCATGTCAAAAGCTGAAATGAGCCAAAAGCTAGGCCTCTCGTACCAAATGGTTATCCAAATTGTGAAGACAAAAAGATACAAATGTAGTAGAAAGAAGGGTCATCTGTACCCCAATGTTTATAGCAACAATGGCCACAGTCGCCAAACTGTGGAAAGAACTAAGATGCCCTTCAATAGATGAACGGATAAAGAAGACATGGTCCATATATACAATGGAGCATTCTGTCTCCATCAGAAAGGATGAATACCCAATTTTTGTATCAACATGGACAGGACTGGAAGAGATTGTGCTGAGTGAAATAAGTCAAGCAGAGAGTCAGTTATCATATGGTTTCACTTACTTGTGGAGCATAAGGAATAACACGGAGGACATAGGGAGATGGAGAGGAGAAGTGAGTTGGGGGAAATCGGAAGGGGAGACAACCCATGAGAGACTGTGGACTCTGAGAAACAAACTGAGGGATTTGGAGGGGAGGGGGTAGGGGGTTGGGTGAGCCTGGTAGTGGGTACTATGGAGGGCATGTATTGCATGGAGCACTGGGTATGGTGCATAAACAATGAATTTTGAAACACTGAAAAGAAAAATTAAATTTAAAAAAAAAGGAATAGTTTTTTAAAGGAAATTAAAAGTGCTACTTCAGCAAACACAGACAAGATGAGAAAGCAAAACACAGCCTCATTGCTGATACAGAAAAAGTCTGAGTGGCCTGCATAGAAGATCAAACCAGCTCTCATATTCCCTTAGCCAGAGCCTGATCCAGAGCAACACCCTAACTCTTCAATTCTATAAAGGCTGAGAAAGGCTAGGAAGTTGCAGAGGACAAGTGTGATGCTAGCAGAGGACAAGTGTGACACTAGCAGAGGTTGGTTCATGAAGTTGGAGGGAAAAAGCCATCTCCAAAACATAAAACTGCAAGGTAAAGCAGCAAGTGCTGATGTAGAAGCTGCTGCAAGTTCTCCAGAAGATCTAGTTAAGATAACTAATGGAGGTAGCAATACTAAACAACAGATTTTCAATGTAAACAAGACAGTCTTATATTGGAAGAAGATGCCATCTAGTACTTTCATCGCTAGAAAGGAGAAATCAATGCCTGGCTCCAAAGTTTCAAAGAAGAGGCTGACTGTCATTAAGGTCTCTTGCAGCTGGTAATTGGAAGTTGAAGTCAGTGATCATTCACCATTTTGAAAATCCTAGAGCCCTTAAGAATTATGCTAAATCTAGTCCACCTGTGTTCTATAAGTGGAACAAAGCCCAGATGACAACACATCTGTTTACAAAGCTTACTGAATATTTTAAATCCACTGTTGAGACCTACTGCTCAGAAAAAAAGGATTCCTTTCAAATTACTATTTATTGACAATGTACCTGCTCACCCAGGAGCTCCGATGCAGATGGGCAATGAGACTGATGTTGCTTTCATGCCTGCTAACACAACATCCACTCTGCAGCCTATGGATCAAGGAGCAGTTTTGACCTTAGGTCTTATGACTTAAGAAATACATTTCACATAAGGCTGTAGCTGCCATAAACAGTGACTTCTCCAATGGATCTGGACAAAGTAAGGTGAAAACCTTCTGGAAAGGATTCACCATTCTAGATGCCATTAAGAACATTGGTGATTCATGGGAAGAGATGAAAATATCAAAACTAAGAAGAGTTTGGCGGAAATAGATTCTAACCCTCCTGGATGAGCTGGAGGGGATCAAAACTTCAGTGGAGGAAGTCACTGCAGATGAGGTAGAAGTAGTAAGAGAACTTGAATTAGAAGTGGAACCTGAATTGCTGCAATCTCATGACGAAACTTGAACAAGTCTTATGGATGAGCAAAGAAAATGGCTTCTTGAGATGAAATCTACTCCTGAGGAAGATGCTATGAAGACTGTTGAAATGACAACAAAGGATTTAGAATGTTACATAAACTTAGTTGATAAAGCAACAGCAGGTTTGAGAGGACCCACTCCAATTTTGAGAAGGTCTACTGTCTGTAAAACGCTCCCAAACATCATGGCACTGCTACAGTGAAATCCTTTGTGAAAGGAAGAGTCTGACATGGAAAACTTCATTGTTGTCTTATTTTAAGAACTTGCCACAGCCAGCCCAGCCTTCAGCAACCACCACCCTGATCAGTCAGCAGCCAGCAACATCCAGGCCAGACCCTCCACCAGCAAAAAGATTATGACTCGCTGAAAGCTCATATGATGGGAACATTTTTTTTTAAGCAATCGAGTATTTTTTAATTAAGGTCTGTACACCATTTTAGGCATAATGCTATTGAGCACTTAAAAGAGTACAATGTAAATGTAACTTTTATATACGTGGGGAAACCAAAAAATTCATTTGACTTTCTTTATTGTGATATTTGCTTTATTATAGCAGTCTTTAATCAAATCCCCAATATCTCCAAGGCATGCCTGTAATTAACCTCTGTGATGGCTTTTTAACCAATGAGCCTCTAATGGTCTTTTTATTATGATTATCAAATGCCTATGCAAACATTCTTCAGAACCCACCCCTCCCAGGCTCTTAGTGTCCCAAAGGGACAGCTGTGTCTTTCTAATCTCTTTCTATACCAGTTCCAACAGCCCAGTGGGGGAAGGAGAGGAAAATAAACACACACACTTCTGACTTTCCAGCCTGCTGACTGGCCTGCCATTCCCCTGGCCAGCATCCTCAAATATATGATAATGAAGTGTTTTGTGCAACTGTGAAAGAGTGGGTCCATTTTCCTGGGTCATAGCCAAGGGAGAAAAAGGAGGTATCCAAACACAGCTGCGCTTACTTCTCCTGGCTCAGCCATTTCAGACAACTAGATTCACTGTATCTGGAAGAGGGTCAAATAAGGGACAAAAACTAAAGACTCTCTGGGTTGATTGGTTCTGTACAGATCCTGGAGGTGGGCTTCTTCAGGCCTATATTTCAACAACCTCTCTCTGGCAATAAAACTAAGAGAAATACAGGGATGGCCAAAGACATAACCAGTCTAATCCTGTTATCATGGGAGTGGGTTCAATTCAATCTCAATTTTTAACATCTTCAATATAATTGATTAGAGTGAAGATTAATTAACATGAGTGGGTGATAAATTGGCATCCGGACTGTCATTTGTGCTAGAGATTGTGTTACAAAGAAATAGGTCAACGTTGGATTCTCACTTAATGGCACACTGAGAAAAGAGAAAGGATATATGCATTCTATTTTCTACCAGCTATATACATAGTAGACACACAGTGTTGGCATTTGTTTTAGAATTGTACAGTAATAGAGATCGGGTAATTCCTCTAATCCCACCCATGCTTTAAGGAGGCACAAACAAGCACAGAGTGCCTTGCCCAGATGTGGGGCCACGTAGGAGCTGCGATCTTTAATGAGAAGGTCTCTCTCAAGTTCTAGCATGAAATCTTCTGATTAGTTCATTGAGCACTATTGCTCATTTGCTTTTTACCTGTAATACTGTCATAAGATGTACCATAAACTTCAGTACTTATTTATTGTGTATTATTTACTGTGTGCTTTATACAGGTTAGTCCTGTATCATAAGCTCCTTGAGAACTAAATGGTTCTGAGTCCTTCCACACCACCTCCAATGCCTCCCGGCAATAGCCCTGAAAATTCAACATTGACTGTGTTCCTTCCACTAACAAACAAACCCAGAGGGGCCAGCTTGAACAGAGCTCTTGTCCTCCTGAAGTTAAAATGGAATAGGTAGAAAGCTTTAACACTCTCTGCTGTGTTAAAGGTATACGCACAGTTTTTCTGCAAATGCAGGTAACGAGATTAATTCACCTGCTGACATCTAAGAAAAGCTACTCAAAGTGTGGCTCAAGGACCAGTGCTGGTTATGTATGAAACAAATTCAGAAATAAATTCAGAGTAAGCATTTAAAAACTTGTATAGCCATTCACAAAGTAAAAATTATGTCTGCTAAGTCTCATAAAAATATTACAACTTGGGTTTTGTAGGTCTGAGAACAGGATGGAAATTTAAAAAAGAAAGACGGGAAGGAGAGAAAGAAAGAAACATGCCTTTCCTCACAGAGAATTTGAGAAGCACCATCTTCAAAGATGGGCCTGGCTGAGGGGGAGGATTTCCACAGCCAAATACATGGAAGGAGGGGCCATCAACAGCATCAACTCAGAGGGCAGGGTAAAGGGAAGAAGGGAGGAAGGAGTGAGGCAGAATGAACCAGTGAAGAGAGAAGACAGGGGACTTCTGTCTGTGGGAGGAGTGTGGGAACCTAGAATTAGTCAGTGGTAGCAAAAGGTGGGGAGATTTTATTTCAGGATGAAGTGTTTGGACCTTATTGTGTCAGCAGCAGAGAGCTACGGAAAATTTTTTACTGGAAAGTACCATCATAGAGTCTGCATGTGGGTAGGGGACTCTCAGGAGCTACTTGCTAATTGTGCTGCTGTGCATATGCTCCAGTGACTGTACACTCAGAAGCCTACTAAGCCAGAAAGTTCCCCTAAGCAGGAAGGCAAGGCTTGCCTCATCTCCTCTCATGGGGCACCTACAATCCAGAGAGAGCCAACTATTTTCTTTTGGAAATATATACCCCATGTACCAGATAACCAATCTTTCAAGAGAAAATGAAATGCCAGATTTACATGGCAACTCCTACATTTTAAATGTTAGCATTTATTCAAAACTGGTTAAAAGAGTCCATTAAAGCCAAAGAATCAGGTCTGAAAGTTGGATGGATCTTTTGCCTGGAGCTGCCAGGTGCACCTCTGTTTTAACATATAAAAAAGACATTTGTTATGTCTGTTAAAGTGATAAACTGCTCCTCTTGTACATTTTGGTTCCCGAATATTATAAAGATTATTTTTAATACTTATAACATGATGTCTCTACTGTCCAGTGGTCCTCTGTCTTCAACAATAATTGCTGGCATTACTGATTACAGCCGACATGTGCTAATGTACTCAAACCTCATGCAACCCTCTAGTTCCTTCTCACTTGCTTCAGCAGTAAAAATTATGTGCAATTACAGACACCCTTTATAGCTCCTGTCACTACCGCCATCGCTAAGCGATAGGGCTGTTTGATTTTTTAGCATCGTTATCTCTTAAAACCAGAGCACCTGTAATCCCTAAGCTGAATCTGAACAGCCCCCATCCAGCCTCCAGGAAAACAGCCTCGCATTCTGCCCAGGGCACTTCACTATTCCCTGTTCTCCAGGGATCTTTGCTCAGCTAAGGTTGCCTGCCTTCCATTTTGTGGAGGTAAAAGTAATGTCAGCAGACCACCGGCAGCCCCCTTAGGATGCTCCCAAATGATGGGGCCCTTGAAAAGGGAATAGGGAATAGTTTTTGTTCCAAAAGGTTTAGGAAAAGGAAAGAAAAACAAACAAACAAAACAACAAAACAAAACAAAAACAAACACCTGTCTGCCAGTAAATTTTAAATGTGTTTGTCAGAACTGGAGGCGGGGAGGGTTGAAGAGGAGAAATAAAAAGAATCAATAAAAAGTCTTTTCCGGGCCTTTCTTTCCACAGCCTGCCTAAAGAATATACAACCTTTTGATTAAAATAGGACTTTCATGCCCTTCTCCAGCAGGCTGCCAAGAGCTGGCTTAAGGTGAGTTCTGCTATTTTAAGGTGAAATTGTTTGCATTTGACTTCAAAAGTGTCATGATTCTGAAGTTCACGTTCCACGCTGCCTCAGGGGGGAAGCAGCAAGCTAAACCTGCCCGGAGGACAGCAGGACAGCACGCAGGAAATGACTCTGGCCTCTCAGGGAACATTTTTTTTAAGGAACAAACAAGAAAAAGTCCAAATGACCATAATTTCACAGCTTTCACCATTCTTTGCGCTACTTTTTATTCCAAGAAACTTGAATGCTACTTGAAAGGGTTAAAAGTTCACAGACATTCACATTTTAAACTTCCACAGTAAAAGATGATCTTTCCATTATAAAAATCACTAAGTCTCGGATTTATTTAGTTTAGGTAAACTTCTTTTTCCACTTGTTTCTCTTACAAATGTATCCATTTAGAAAGCCAAGCTCAGAATCTGAATTACTTCCAAAGAAGGATAAACGTTCTGGATTGCTGGCTTACATTCCATTGTTGTTGTTGATTTTATATTTTTCCAGTAAAATGCTTGGTCTTTTAGCCTAGAAAGTCATTGGGTCTGTGTTTGAAAAACAGATTACTCTGCACATGCACAAATGTGGCTTCGCTGGGCAGTTAAGCTTGAAATATGGCTCCCTCTCTCTTCTCTGCCATTCTAGAATGCATGCTTCGTTCTCTTCTCTCTGTCTTAGCTGAGCTTACCTCCTCTCAGTCAGCATGTGCTCAGCACACTAGAATTGTCTGAACTTACTACCAGTGTTTCTTACCCGACCCATTTTCTAATTTCTGTTTCTCAATCTCAAGTTCTTAAAAAATTATAATTATTATTTTTCCTCATGGGTCTAGAGTTTGAGGCATTTAATATGATTACCTTCTAACAAGGCTGCTTTTCATAAATATAAAACAAGAATTTTAAGGTCCTTTTTTTTCCTTCTCTTCTAAATTCCCGTTTTAAAAAAATCAAATCATAAACTGAAATGCCTCTTTGTTAATTTCTTAAAGCTATAGAGCTAAATATCACATAGAGTAGATATGAAATGAAATGGAGAGCCTTTCCCTACCCACATGCTTTTCCCTTTCCCATTTTCTTCAGTCTCTGTGTCTCTTCTTTTGTGTTCTAAAATGTTTCTAACTTTAATTAAATAGTTTGCATTTTTTAAGTTATTTATTTATTTTTAAGCAATCTCTACACCCATTGTGGGGCTCAAACTCATGAACCTGAGAACAAGAGGGGTATGCTCTTCCTACTGAGCCAGCCAGGCATTTAACATAAGCACTTAACTTAAGCAGTGGCAAGTTACTAGTAGTCACTTCTACAAAAGACACTAGTAGAAATCACTGAGTTTGTGGGGGACAGTTCTGTAAAATTTTGCTCCAGGGCAATGGAATAATTTACTACCTTTAAAAGACTGAATCAAGTCCTTTGGATTCCCAGAAGGGTACAATCTACTTCAGCTAAAAGATGTAATGAGAGAGTCACTGATGGCTTTAGGCACAGACTCTCCTGTGTCTGTGTCTGGAAAGGGTCACTCCAGGCCCAGGTGTGGTCTCCGCTTCAATAATAATGTCAGTAGATCTTCTATGTCAGGTCCCCTTTGAGAATTTAAAAAAAAAAAAAAAAAAAAAGCCATGAGCTTTCTTACTGTGTGAATATACATATGTCCACGTCACCCCACAAAAGGCCTTTTGGGATCCCACTGCCCAGTTTTCAAACTTGCCAGGAGACACTGCATCTCTGGTGTCAGATTCATACACAGAAAACCCAGAGTCTGATTTAGTCAACCAAAATGTCACCTTATTTAGATCTAAGACACACAGGGCTTAGTCCAACTGTCTGTACATTCCCTTCTAGTAGGTAGAATTATACAGGAAATCAGATTACAGATCAAAAGTCTTCCTGGTGATTTTAGAAATGGAACGAAAAAAGCAGATGTTACCATACTACAGCAGCCTAATCAATTCCCCTTCCCCATTCTCAGGATAGTTGTGTCCACCATCCTTAGAGTCCCCTCTACCCTAGTCACTATTCACTACAATTTCGATATAGGAAGCGCAGACCGCTCAGAAGACTCCAGTCTGTCACGCGTAGAGTATTACTTTGGCCAAACACTTAAATCAACTGAGACAAATCCAGATCTCAGTTCTGCCAATCATTTCTCCTTCAAGGTGTCTTATTAGGATCCTTGTACCTTTTGAAGATTTGAGAAAGTCTCATTTTATGAGTAATGATTATACAAAGCATTTCTGCAGGTGGCTATAAATTGATCATTTCTGTTACATGTCAGAGAATTTAACCTGACTTTGTCTCTAAGTCCTGTGAGCCCCTCATAAGGGGGAATTATCAGCGACTATTCATCAACTGTAGAGTCAATTCTATCATTTGTTTGCAGTAACACAGGGCAACCATGGCAGAGAGCATCAGAAGCAGTTGCCTAAATATATGAAACTTTCCAAAAATATTTGCCTTCTTGGGTTTTTCTTAGATTATTTCAGCGTGTTTGCCTTTCTTGAGCCAGACAATGGAGCCCAGGAACACACTGAGCTAGGAAGAATATAATACTCTTTACTCAGTGCTTCACCAACAGGTAGTATTCTTTTTCTCTATCCCCCCCCACTCTTTTTTTCCTACTTCCCCTCCCTCTTCTCGCCTTCCTTCTCCCCCTCTCTCAATAAATCCCATGTAAAGCTAAGAATAAAGAAATAATTCTTCAGTAGATCAGCTACCATAGCAGAATTCTCAATCTCTGTTGCAAAATTTCAAATGTTTCTCCTAAATTAGTCTAATGAAACAGCTTGCATAGTGGTTGAAAAAGAAATAAAAGTCTTGTCTTATATTCTTTCCCTAGAGAGACATCAGATGAAGACATGCAAGCTTTTCTAAGTGCATGGAATGGAATGGCCAACACAAGGACTGTATCCAAGGAAGCAAAGACCAGAACTGAACCAGAGAAGTAGGCACCAAACAGGTTATCAGAATAGTAGAGCCAAGGAGAACATGGTGGGATGAAAGCAAACAGAAGTCAGAGCATGGACTAAGGTCAAAGCAGGCAAAGAGATAACAGGAAGATGTCTGGAGGCAGACGACTTGTCAGCTGAGGAGGTAATCTTTTTAGGAGAGTGATGATGGGGAGAAAAAAGTTAAACTATGGTTCACAACAGCAAATGGGCAACACTGCAATGAGGGCAGCAACAGGTCAATCAAAACACCCCAATATGAGCCAGGTGTTCACGGAACCAATCACAGCTTTCCCTCCATGGGTTAAGTGTAAAGATGCCATCTGGCTCCTTAACCAGTTGTTTCAGTTAAGACATCATGAAACTCAGCACAAGACACTCCCAGGGATAGTCATTATCTTCAAGTCTCCTGACAAGTTAGATTTCCTTGGAACAAATGAATAGGAAATAAGATGTAAGGGAGTCCAGATTCACAAAAGCTTCACCTAGGCTTGGCAGGACTCCTGGGTGGTTTATTCCAGGATTCCGATTTGTTCTGCTTTCCTTTGAAATGAAATGGAAGCCTCCAACAGATCGTTCTATTTCCAAAACATGTTAAAGTCTGCCAAGAGTTTAATTTTTATTTTGGACAAAATATATCACTTAATGCTCTTTAGTAAATACTGATTAAGTATATGCACAGGAGAAGATTTGCATTTATATGACACCACTGAAAAACTTTTCCTGAAGATGAACAAAAATTCTACAAGAAATACTTCCCATTAAATGATGCTATGTTCCTTATTTTGTGGAGACACAGATTCAAATGCTTCTCCACCAAAACCCCACAGTAAGCCAGGGGCCATACGTGCCCTGTTACAATACTGGGATGCCACTAGGTCAACACTAAGATATCTAAGTCATGAAACTTCTCCCAAAATATCCTGTAAGATATTTTCATTTAATTGTAGGAAAGAGGGCTACTACAATAATTGCATTAACAAACTCTTTTTAAGCTTTTTTTTATTTAAACATATAATGTAACCCCACCACCCTCTCCCAACCCCTCTCCCCCCCACCCCCCTCAGTTTGTTTTATGACATTAAGAGTCTCTTTTGGTTTGTCTCCCTCCCGATCCCATCTTGTTTCATTTTTTCTTTTCCTACCACCTTGACCCCCACCCCCGTTGCATCTCCACTTCCTCATATCAGGGAGATCATGTGATAGTTGTCTTTCTCCAGTTGACTTATTTCGCTAAGCATAATACGCTCTAGTTCCATCCATGT
>ML108343.1:0-31266 GCA_003697995.1 Taxidea taxus jeffersonii
ACCAGCCTGGGGCCACCTGAACCTTCACCAAAAGATTTAAGGTAAAAATCATTCCCCATAGCCATTTAAGGAAAAATATTTACATAACACAATGAGTTCAGAGTTGAAGCCAAGGAACTAGTTTAATTTCTAGCTCTGTCACCTAGCAAAGTACGCTTGATATGCATATGCAGGGGTATGCAGTGGGAATGCAGGAGGAAATGGAGCTAGAGTCTCATCTTCTATAGTGGGAAATTAAGAGATACTGCTTAAATCTGAAAATTCAAGTACGGGCAATATAACTAAGTCGTAACAGAGACATAGGAGTAAATATAAAACAAAATAAACAACAAACAAAAGGTAAGGGGAGGTGAAAATGGTTGTCTAAGAGAAGCAGAGATAAATATAAGTGGAGTAACTGACATTTTTCATAATAA
This sequence comes from Taxidea taxus jeffersonii, assembly GCA_003697995.1. Lineage (NCBI taxonomy): Eukaryota > Metazoa > Chordata > Mammalia > Carnivora > Mustelidae > Taxidea > Taxidea taxus. Next base: position 417 of record ML108343.1, read on the forward strand.
CCTTTGTACAACTATTTGAGGTTTAAACTCTGTATGTGTAATTTTGATGAAAAGTTTTTTTAATAGGTACATACCATATATGCTCATTTCCTGTTGTTTAAAAAAATAATAATTTTTTTTTAAAGATTTTATTTATTTATTTGACAGACAGAGATCACAAGTAGTCAGATAGGCAGGCAGAGAGAGAGGAAGAGAAGCAGGCCTCCTGTTGAGCAGAGAGCCTGATGTGGGGCTCGATCCCAGGACTCTGGGATCATGACCCGAGCCGAAAGCAGAGGCTTTAACCCACTGAGCCACCCAGGTGCCCCAGTAATAAATTTATTCTTAACTCCAGGACATCTTTACTTCTTAAACTTATTTCTCTTCTGTCAAATGGGATAGAGTATTTTATTTTTTAACTTTAAAAAAAAATTTTATTTTTTTATAAACATATAATGTATTATTAGCCCCAGGGGTACAGGTCTGTGAATCGCCAGGTTTACACACTTCACAGCCCTCACCATAGCACATACCCCCCCCCCAATGTCCATAACCCCACCACCCTCTCCCTACACCCCTCCCTCTGGCCCCCCTCAGTTTGTTTTATGACATTAAGAGTCTCTTTTGGTTTGTCTCCCTCCCGATCCCATCTTCTTTCATTTATTCTTTTCCTACCCCTCTAACCACCCCCCTGTTGCATCTCTACTTCCTCATATCAGGGAGATCATATGATAGTTGTCTTTCTCTGATTGACTTATTTTGCTAAGCATAATACCCTCTAGTTCCAGCCACATCGTCGCAAATGGCAAGATTTCATTTCTTTTGATGGCTGCATAGTATTCCATTGTATATATATACCACCTCTTCTTTATCCATTCATCTATTGATGGACATCTAGGTTCTTTCCATAACTTGGCTACTGTGGACATTGCTGCCATAAACATCCAGGTGCATGTGCCCCTTCGGATCACTATGTTTGTATCTTTAGGGTAAATACCCAGTAGTGCAATTGCCGGGTCATAAAGTAGCTCTATTTTCAACTTTTTGAGGAACCTCCATGCTGTTTTCCAGAGTGGTTGCACCAGCTTGCATTCCCACCAACAGTGTAGGAGGGTTCCCCTTCTCCACAACCTCGCCAGCATCTGTCATTTCCTGACTTAATTTTAGCCACTCTGACTGGCATGAGGTGGTATCTCATTGTGGTTTTGATTTGTATTTCCCTGATGCCCAGTGATGTGGAGCACGTTTTCATGTATCTGTTGGCCATCTGGATGCCTTCTTTGCAGAAATGTCTGTTCATGTCCTCTGCCCATTTCTTGATTGGATTATTTGTTCTTTGGGTGTTGAGTTTGCTAAGCTCTTTATAGATTTTGGACACTAGCCCTTTATCTGATATGTCGTTTGCAAATATCTTCTTCCATTCTGTCAGTTGTCTTCTGGTTTTGTTAACTGTTTCCTTTGCTGTGCAAAGCTTTTGATCTTGATGAAGTCCCAATAGTTCATTTTTTCCCTTGCTTCCCTTGCCTTTGGTGTTGTTCCTAGGAAGAAGTTGCTGTGGCTCAGGTCGAAGAGGTTGCTGCCTGTGTTCTCCTCTAGGATTTTGATGGATTCCTTTCTCACATTGAGGTCCTTCATCCATTTTGAGTCTATTTTCGTGTGTGGTATAAGGAAATGGTCCAATTTCCTTTTTCTGCATGTGGCTGTCCAATTTTCCCAACACCATTTGCTGAAGAGGCTGTCTTTTTTCCACTGGACATTCTTTCCTGCTTTGTCGAAGATTAGTTGACCACAGAGCTGAGGGTCTATTTCTGGGCTCTCTATTCTGCTCCATCAATCTATGTGTCTGTTTTTGTGCCAGTACCATACTGTCTTGATGATGACAGCTTTGTAAAAGAGCTTAAAGTCCAGAATTGTGATGCCACCAACTTTGGCTTTCTTTTTCAATATTCCTTTGGCTATTCAAGGTCTTTTCTGGTTCCATATAAATTTTAGGATTATTTGTTCCATTTCTTTGAAAAAAATGGATGGGATTTTGATAGGCATTGCATTAAATGTGTAGATAGCTTTAGGTAGCATAGACATTTGTATAATATTTGTTCTTCCAATCCATGAGCATGGAACATTTTTCCATTTCTTTGTGTCTTCCTCAATTTCTTTCATGAGTACTTTATAGTTTTCTGAGTATAGATTCTTTGCCTCTTTGGTTAGGTTTATTCCTAGATATCTTATGCTTTTGGGTGCAGTTGTAAATGGAACTGACTCCTTAATTTCTCTTTCTTCTGTCTTGCTGTTGTTGTAAAGAAATGCAACTGATTTCTGTGCATTGATTTTATATCCTGACACTTTACTGAATTCCTGTACAAGTTCTAGCAGTTTTGGAGTGGAATCTTCCGGGTTTTCCACATATAATATCATATCATCTGCAAAGAGTGATAGTTTGACTTCTTCTTTGCCGATTTGGATGCCTTTAATTTCTTTTTGTTGTAGGATTGCTGAGGCGAGGACTTCCAGTACTATGTTGAATAGCAGTGGTGATAATGGACATCCCTGCCGTGTTCCTGACCTTAGCGGAAAAGCTCTCAGTTCTTCTCCATTGAGAATGATATTTGCGGTGGGTTTTTCATAGATGGCTTTGATAATATTGAGGTATGTGTATTTTTTAACTTTTAAAAAAGATTTTTTAAAGTAATTTCTACATCCAACATGGGGCTCGAACTCACAACCTGAATATCAAGAGTTAGCATCTTCTACTGACTGAGTCAACCAGTTGCCCCATGATAGAACATTTTAAAAATATAACTTAACTAAGATCCAGGAGGCAAAGCAGTTTATCAAGGATTCACACTGGATTGGCAAATTACATACTACATATAAGTAGAAACAGATATCAGGCCTTTCCAGGAAGATCAATTCACCTACCTGATGAAAAAAGTAGGTAACAGCAAGGTCATTGTCATTTAAGAGGATTTCTTCTTCTGTGGTAAAAAGCCACTTTCGAATGGTTAGGCAGGTGCCTGGCACAGCTGATGTGTAATTCTGGACGTAGAGTTTATGAGGAAATTCATTAGGTGCCAGCTTACGTACTGAAGAGAAAGCCAAAAAAAAAAAAAAGGAAAGAAAGAAAGCTGAAGTGAAAAGATACATAAGGAATTTCCTCAGGACAACTGTGTAAGACAGATCAAGAATGGCAGGCTATCCTTAACCAGAACAATGGTTTACAACCATCAAGGAGCTCTGCTATAGGACCACAAAATAACCATTTCTCTAGCCAAATCTATCCCTTCTAACTATGACTATGGCCAATCGAGCCTCAAACTGACAGAAATCTATCACTTGTATGACATGCCCTTGAGCTAACATGTTGACTGTGCAGATAACATTTATTCCAAACTCAAACTATCTTATCCATTATCTGGAAAGTTACAGCAATGTCCATGGAACATCTTTAAAGCAAGCCTTACCCACCCAGCTATGATACATTCAGAGTTTCTCATGTGGAAATTCTCAATGAACTGCCTCTATTGTTAAGAGTTGAAAGCCTCTCCCTACTCTAAGACATCCATCAAAGTGAAAAGCATCTTCCCAATAATTGTTTCTTCCTCTTCCTAACAAGGCACAGCAGGATTAATCACTACTGTGTTTAATTTCTATGTTACTTTTCTTTGGAAAGGCTCAGACTTTTCTTCTCTTGATGTTTACCTAACTTTCTAACACTGCAAAAAGACAGATCTTATATTTCCCATTTTATTTGTTAACTAAAGTTTAGAAAGGGTAAGATTAGAATCCAAGTGCCCTGGTTCCCTAGCAACCCTCTGCAACATTTATATCTGCCTAGTTAGACCACAGGGAGTTGGGAAGATGAAGAATAATAAGGAGATAGCTGCTTCAGGGGGAATCGACCTTGTTATACCTCGACCAGGGATGGCAAGGCGACCCAAACCTACCAAACTCTCCCCCTTTCTGGAGGAGGAAGGTGGGATCAATCAATATTACCTGTCATTTTGGCCTTAGCCCCATATACATATGATGTGGAAAAGACCTATAAACTGTAGGAAATCTATGTCATCATTAGCAAGCACTTAGGGCACCTAGGTGGCTCAGTAGGTTAAGCGAATGCCTTCAGCTCAGGTCATGATCCTGGAGTCCCGGGACTGAATCCTGAACTGGGCTGCTCCCGGCTCCACGGGGAGTCTGCTTCTCTCTCTGACTTTCTTCCCTCTCATGCTCTCTCTCATTCATAAATAAATAAATAAAATCTTTGGGAGGGGGGAGCAAGCACTCAGACTTCCTCCCCTTTGTGATCTCAATGCAACCAATGGGACCACCATCCCTAGCTTTTGTATCTCTTTCTAACTCCTGAAAATAAAAAGCTATTCTTAATTATCTACAAAAAGAATAAAGTACACTAAAACAAGTTGTAGCTAAATCGACTATCCCTCTTTTTGGCTATTTCACTGGAATATATTAATTTTGAAACTCTGATTTTAAAAAATGTCATGAAGTATCAGTGCTAGGTATAAGTAAGGTATATTTACAAAAGAGGAAAAAGGGTCAGTGATCAGACACCCTTCTGACTTGGACTTAATAGGATCTGCCTGGTCTGCTTCTGCAAGACAGTCCTCATGAATGGGATCTCCCCTTCTGCAAGCTCTTATTCTCTAGGCAAACAGTTTCAGTCTGACAGCTTCTGGGAGCTTTAGTCTGACAGTATTAGAATAAAATACTCTCAAACAAAACTTAAATTAACCAACTGGCACTTACCAAAGGAATGATTGATCACTTCAAATAAGGCAAAGTAATTCACGGTCATACTATCCATGCCAACCTTTGCTGCAATAGCCTATAGTGTAAACAGGATAGATTCATTTTAGGGTAACTAAATCAGACAATACAATGGGAAAAGACAGGTGTGTGCATGTGCAATGAGGGAGAAGGGAGGAGTTTTGCCATCTTGGTTTCATATAAACTAAATACATAGTCTATAGCTATTCTTCTTTGTATGTATGTGTACATGCACTCATACACATATATACGAAATGAAAGGTGAAAAAAACCTGTATTTGACCCAAAGAGCTATGATCTCTAAATATGAGTCTTCCCCTTCAAGTTGATAATAATCTCTCCTTAAATATCTTTTTTCTCTGAAATAATCTGAAATATCTTTTCTCTCTGAACCTTCATCCCAGGAAGGTCTTTTTTAACACCACTTATAAATCATGTGCTTGATAAGAACAGATCTTAAGAAGAAAATAAATTATTAAATATCCACTCTCACACATTTAACCTACAAAATCTGTATCTTTGGTTCTTGAGCTTAAAACAGTTTGACAATTTTGTTCATGCTTCAAAATTATTCTTATTTATTTTTTGGAGGATCCATGCCTCAGCCTGGGGACCTCCATTTTCTAAGCATTATCACCATGAATATCCACATGAAAACAGTAGAATGTTGGAACAACAAAGGCATATTAAACAAGTATTAGGGGATGCCTGGGTGGCTCAGTCAGTTAGGTGTCTGCCTTCGGCTCAGGTCATGATCCTAGGCTCCTGGGATTGAATCCCACATGAGGCTCCTTGCTCAGCGAAGAGCCTGCTTCTCCCTCTGCTTGTGCTCTCTCTCTGGCAAATAAATAAAATCTTTAAAAAACAAAACAAAAACAACTATCAGCGCTTCTTTCTAGGAGCTCATAGGACAAAAAACAACTGAAAGACTCCATGTGCAAATAAATGAAAACTGAAATTACAAACAGAAGACAACAAAACTCAAAAAACACAAAATAGTACCACAAGATCAATCTCAATATAAATAAGGTATTAACTGAACAAGATAAAACTGTTAAATATTAGTGTCTCAGTAAGCCAAATATCCTTCTTCCCACATGAAATTATATCCTTTCCATATCATTCTCCGATATCACACCTAAGCTCATCCCTGATTGAGATAAAAACTGGAGATTATAAATGTTCTAAGTCACCATTCTATATTGTATTGAACAGAAACTGAAATGCTTCAAGGTTTAGAAAATGGTTTATAGCTACAAGTTTCAGGATGAGGAGAAAAGTGCCAAAAAACAAAAAAAGTAAGTAATTGGCCTTGCTAGAGAAATACTTGAAAACAAAACAAAGAATACAAAACAAAACCAGCAACTTGTAAAAATAATATTTTCCTTGCAATCACTGCATCATGTTGTAATTTCAGAAATATATATCCTTTGCCATGGTATATAGTACATAAGTAAATGTATGAGGAAGAGATCTGTTTCTTTGCTACAAAGGAAAAATAAACATTAATATCCAGAAACCTGTCTCCCTGAAAGTCTTGATCAAATCAGGATTAAAGATAAACAAAAAGGCTTAAAAGTAAGGATTATATCTATCACCCAGATCATGACCTTTAAATATAATTTCTCAGAACAGAGAACCCAGAAAGGGACCCTCAACTCTATGGTCAACTAATCTTCAAAAAGCAGGAAAGAATATTCAATGGAAAAAAGACAAGTCTCCTCAACAAATGGTGTTAGGGTTTTGGGAAATTGGATAGCCACATGCAGAAGAATAAAAGGACCATTCTCTACACCATATACAAAGATAAACTCAAAATGGATGAAAGACCTAAACGTGAGACAAGAATCCATCAAAATCCTAGAGAAGAACACAGACAGCAACCTCTTTGAACTTGGCTGCAACAACTTCTTGCTACACTTACCTCCAAAGGCAAGGGAAACAAAAGCCAGAATGAACTACTGGGACTTCATCAAGATAAAAGCTTTTAAACAGTAAAGGAAACAGCTGACAAACCCAAAAGACAACTGACAGAATGGGAGAAGACATTCACAAATATATTATGAGATAAAGGGCTAGTATCCAAAATCTATAAAGAACTTATCAAACTCAGGTGCCTGGGTGGCTCAGTGGCTTAAGCCTCTGCCTTTGGCTCAGGTCACGATCTCAGGATCCTGGGATTGAGCCCTGCATCTGGCTCCCGGTTCAGTGGGAGTCTGCTTCTTGCCTTTCTTCTCTCTCTGCCCCTCCTCCCCCTGCTTGTGTTTTCTCTCTCTGTCTCAAATAAATAAAATCTTTAAAAAAAAATTAAACAAAGGAAAAGGAAAAAAGGATATATAATACAAATGTGGCAAAATCTTGATTATTATTAAATATGAGTGATGGAAAAATGGAGGATTTAATCTATCTTCCTTAGCTTTACACCATCCAATGTTGAGTGTACATGTTCAAGTTTAATTTACCTGATACACTTGGTCTGTAGTACTGTTCTTTTTAACCCTGACTGTAACTGTTGTTCCATCTGGTAGTGCTACTCTCAGCTCTACGTCGGAGACACCATTATAGTTCTGGGGGAAAAGACAAAGAGATAGAATTTATGACCCAGCATATCCTCACTCTCCTTATAACATGTTAGCTAAACAACAAACCTAAATGTGTAATAGAAAGCAAGTTCCAATGAAAAGGAGTAAAAAGAAACCTTAAAGTCAATACATTTTACAAGTCAGAAAGCTGACTTCAGGCTACAGCAGAAGTTAACCTTTAAGATGAACAGGAAGGAAAGAAACATGTGAAAGCTAGTATGTTCACATTTCAAAACAGAATACTTGTGTGAAGCAGTCTAGGTCAAACACAGATGAGATTTTTGGCTTACTTCCAAACATTCAGAACTCACAAATGAGAAAAGAGAACAACTAAACGCAGTAGTTTTGACAAACATTCTCTGGATTTCAAGGGTTAAGCATGCTAGATTGGTTCAAGTCGTATTTTAAGTTCCTTTCTAAACCCTGAAGTAATCATAACACCTTTGACAGGAAAAATGGATGAAATGCAGGAATCTGAGTTAGTATAATGCCCAATTTTCTTCTAGAGAAGAGTACACAATTCTTATCCCTTAATTCAAAAGATCCTTCTTTCTTATTGCTTTGGATGATTAATATATTCCTCTAACAGATTTTTTTTTTTTTTTTAAGTAGGCTCCGTGCCCAGTGTGGAGCCCAACTCCAGGCTTGAACTCATGACACTGACATCAAGACTTGAGCTGATATCAAGAGTTGGATGCTTAGCCAACTGACCCACCCAGGTGCCCCTCCTCTAACAGATTTCTGACTTTCTAAGTTTTATTAGAGAGAAACAACTATTTAAGAGCAAGTTGATTTTCATTTACCACTTAAAAATATTCATCATCTAAGACCATCCTAAGTATTACTTCATTATAAGCCCTTGTCTGCAAGAAACTTATTATCTCGTTGGGAAAATAAGACATATACATAAAAAATAATTAGCAGATAAAACACTATTTAATATAGCAGCATTACATATTCATTTTTCTACTCCATTAATATTTATTAAGCACCTATAATATGCCTCACAGTATGGTAAGGCACAGGGAATAAAAAGATGACCAAGATTTAGCTCTTGTTTTGGAGTTCTAGTGTATAATAGCATGGTGACCAGAGTTAACAATACTATACTGTTTTATCTGAATTTTGCTAGGAGGGTAGATCTTAAGTGTACACACACACACACACACGGAAAGAAAGAAAGAAAACGGTAACTATGAGGTAATGGATATGTTCGCTAGCTTGACTGTGGTGATCTTCCACAATGTATGCATATAGCAAAACATAAAGTAGTACACTTCAAATACAGATGATTCTTATTTGTTAATTCTACCTCAGTAAGACTGAAAAAAAAAGAGACTTAGCTCTTACCTACAGGTAGTACACAGTCTAGTGAACTAAAAATATGAAGTGATAATTGATTATATATATAAAAAATTAAAGAATGGGAGAGCAAAAAGGTGATGACTGGGTGGTCCTAACTACAAAAGTTCTTGGTGGAATGAAAAACCAATGACTTAAGTGTCAGGGAAAGAGTCAAAGAGAAGGTGAACCTAGCACTAGGTCTTGAAAGATAAGCAGGGTACAGAAGAAAGGGAAGTTGAAAAAACAGTCATTTGGAGAATTTACGGCCGTTCAACCTATAACCAATATCTTTGTTTTCCCCCACAAGGAGCCAAGAGGTAAATAGTCACTGAAGGGATTCTTCACCTACCTCATCTGATTCTGATAGGAATTCCTGCATAATGTCACTCTCACCAATGACTCGTATTGAGCACACTGTAGAAAACAAAAATAGAATCTGGCATGAGATTCTATCAAGTCTATCAAGACTTTAAAGTCAAGAACATATCAAGGTTTAAGCATAAATCATGAGTAGCAGGCAATGCAGAGGAGGTATGCCATTCCTGATGTATGACATGCTAAGGCACATATTCTTATAAGTATGAACTACAACAGAGGAATAATAGGATGCTCAAAGATGTAGCTTGCTGATGGGGCACCTGGGGGGCTCAGATGGTTAAGCGTCTGCCTTCGGCTTTGAGTCATGATCCCAGAGTCATGGGGCCTGCTTCTCCCTCTCCCTCTGCCTGCCACTCTGCCTACTTGTGCTCTTTCTCTCTGTGTCAGATAAATAAATAAAATCTCTTTATTTATTATTTATTTTTAAGATTTTATTTATTTATTTGACAGAGATCACAAGTAGACAGAGAGGCAGGCAGAGAGAGAGAGAGAGAGAAGGAAACAGGCTCCCTGCTGAGCAGAGAGCCTGACTCGGGGCTTGATCCCAGGACTCTGAGATCACAACCTCAGCCGAAGGCAGAGGCTTTAACCCACTGAGCCACCCAGGCACCCCAGTAAAATCTTTTTTTAAAAAAATGATGTAGCTTGCTAAAAATATTAAACATAGCCAAAGGAGAAAACAGAGAAAGTTCAGTAAATTTAACTTTGCAATCACATGTGAACTAAGAACAAGACAATAGAGCAAGGATAAGGTCAATTAGGAATAAAGCAAATACAAAACGAAAAAGTCTACTTGGTTTAGGAATCAGGCCAGTCAGAGAACCATAAGCACTTAAAACTACTTCGGAAAAAATGGGTAGGTAATTAAGTAGTAAGCTCAGCACATCTTCTCACCTCACTGACTTTAGCTTTAAAACAACCAAAAAAAAGGAAAAGAAAAGAAAAAAAGGAAGGAAGGAAAGCAGGTAAGTAGTTAATTGTCTAAATCTAAGTTAATTTCCTGATACTCTCATGAGGATGTTAAGTTATACTGATTATTTTACTTCATTTTATTAAAAAAAATTTATACCCTTTTTCATTTCCCAAGGGCTGTGTTTAGAGGCCATTCCATGTTAGAAAAAACTAAAAACAGATGAGGAAGTCTCACTAACTTCTACAGGGGAAACATTTTTTTCTTCAGGGATAAGGCTCTCTACTATTAAGTTTAAAAAAATTCAATTAGGTCAATTAGTTCTTATACAAGGACACAAGGACATAGAATTAATAAATATCACATAAGACCATTATTCTATTAAATTAGTATTTTCCAAAAAGGCCTGTTGCACAGCTGGGAAATTATATAACTCCATAATGTAATGATCTCTTCTCTGAGCCACAGAATGAACTATCTTATTCTGGAAATCTGGGTCATTTCTCCTTGCCTTTCCAGATAAGCAAATGTTTCAGCATCCACATCTCAGACTTCTGATATACTACTTGGAAGTCCTGAGATAGCAAGCAGGTTTCAATACTTCAACCTATAACCTGCTTAGATCAACAGGACCTTAGATTACCTACAACTTGGCACCTGTAAGAGGAAAAGGAGTTTTCAAGTACGATTTGCCCTTTGAACTGAGAATCATTTTAGTAAAAATGTTTTAAGCATGGCCTGCTTAGTTCTGAAGTCAACTCAGCATGTTGATGAGGCTGTCTGTGTTTGCTGGCAAATAATGTAACCCTATAAATACAGGTCCCTAATGCATCAAAAATTAATTACGTATTTTTCTGTTGTTAAATGCTCACCAAGTCAATGAAATGACAATTAATCCTTGTGCTGGACATTTCAGTCTCAGCTTCAAAGCTCAGATCATTGAACATCAATGGTCAGAGAAATGTGATTTACTTTCACTACTGAGTTTCAGGAAACTTAGCTATGGAGTTTAAGAGTTGCAACACAGAGGCGCCTGGGTGGTTCAGTGGGTTAAAGCCTCTGCCTTTGGCTCAGGTCATGATCCCAGACTCCTGGGATCAAGCCTTGCTTGGGCTCTTTGCTCAGCAGGGAGCCTGCTTCCCCCTCTCTCTCTGCCTGCCTCTCTGCCTACTTGTGATCTCTGTCTGTCAAATAAATAAATAAAAATCTAAAAAAAAAAAAAAAAAAGTTGCAACACATACCCAGACTTCATGTCTACTTAAGATAGTAGAGTTTAATAGGCCAGCTTACCTTTTTCTAGATATTCTTCCAACCCCCGACGTCGGGCATCTAGTTGCTGTTCTGATAAAGAGAATGGCCACTTCCCTGGAAGTCGGGGAAATGTAAAGTTGGCAAACTCTCTCTTCAGGTTCTGGTGTAGGATGGCAAACTCCCGGTACCGCTTAGAACACAGCTGTCTCCCTGCCATATAAACATTGTATACCTGGTGAGGGGAAAGAGCAAAAAGAAAAAAAAAAAAAACAAAAAAAAAAAAAAAAAACAAAAAAAAAAAGCCTACTTACTACAAATTAAATCACAGAATCATCTAAAGTCAAGCTCAGACAGATACTGGTGAGGTATATTCTGCTATGTATTTAACAGAGAATGTGTTCATTGTCACTGTAAAATAAGGCTTACTTTTAAAAAACATGCCAGAAATGTTATGTACAACAGAGTGCTACTCCTTTCAAGCAGCCCATGATCTTATTTTTGCTATTAAAATTACCTCCAGCACATTGTTTTAAATGTGTTGCATTTGACTGCAATGTGACTGATAATTGTGTGTGGCCCAAACTTCAAAGGAAGTTCTAAAAATTATGTAATAGTAGCATTTTGTTAGTAAAATGTTTTTGTTGCAAAAACTCCTTTCCCGAAGTCAGATAGCTTTAGTTTTGTTCTTCCTTCCATCATTAAAACAGAGCTAACAAAAAGTTGAAGAATAAACATATTCTACGGATCACCTTGTAATTATAAAGAGTTAATAATCCTCATGAAGAAATGGTTAGAGACTTTTGTCTATTGTTCATAGATACGTACCAAGCTTCGAACAGAGTGTGGAACAGAGCAGGCACTCAGTAAATATCTGATTACAAAATAAATGTATATATGTGAAATTCTTGACTATGTACCCTCATAAAGGAAAATGATAGAACATGCAATCCAAAAACATCTAATAATCCAAATTACTTTGTATTCTCAGAACATAACAAATGAGGCAGAGATGGAAAAACTGGCCTTAAATCACATTTACTGGTTTTACAAAAAGTCATTACAAATTTTAAATGTGCATAAAACAGATCATCTATTCATGGAATCAGGAGTTAATCACTGAGAATGTATAGGCCAAAGCCTTTCTTTCAAAGCTCAAGATGTGTCTTTCCCATACTTCTGTGATTTAGGAAGTATGAATTAAATGCAAAAATAAAATAATTAATTCATTCAAGACTCCTTTCCCGTAACTTTTTACCTATGATTCCTCCAATTAAAAACAAAGCCTCTGGGGCGCCTGGGTGGCTTAGTGGGTTAAAGCCTCTGCCTTCAGCTCAGGTCATAATCTCAGGGTCCTGGGATAGAGCCCCACATCGGGCTCTCTGCTCAGGAAGCCTGCTTCCTCCTCTCTCTCTCTGCCTGTCTACTTGTGATCTCTGTCAGATAAATAAATAAAAAAAGCCCCTAATCACTATCAAAGAGTCTCCAAGGATGTGTATGATCTGGATCAATGCACGTTCTTCCTATGATTATCACTCAAACTTGTAATGAATCGCATATATTATCAAGTATTCCCATCACTGCCTCCTGAAGTACAAATGCATAAAAAGGAGAACAGCATTCCCCTTAGACAATACCACAGCTTTCTTGAGGGCCAGCAGTCTTTTTTTTTTTTTTTAAGATTTTATTTATTTATTTGAGAGAGACAGCATGAGAGGGGAGGTCAGAGGGAGAAGCAGACTCCCCATGGAGCTGGGAGCTCGATGTGGGACTCGATCCCAGGACTCCGGGATCATGACCTGAGCGGAAGGCAGTTGCTCAACCAACTGAGCCACCCAGGCGTCCCAAGGGCCAGCAGTCTTAAGAATTCTTATTTAGTCAGTCTGGCCTTGTATACTTCCTTCTCAAACTAAAGTATCCAAATTTCTCAATAACATTACCATTCCTTTGCTTACAAAAAGCAAGTTCTTAACAGTATGGGTGATATATATCAGCCTGAGTTCCTCACACTAGGAAGGAAGGGAGGTAAACCTACTTAGGGACACTGCTAGTTCAAAGATACTCCCCAAAGTCTTTTTCCAAGGAAGAACAGAATAGGTCTTTGATAATGCACATGAAGACTATGACTGTATTTCTTCAAAGATCACCTGAGTGATCTCAAGTCCCGTATAACATTTCCTAGGGTAAAAAGAATGCTATAGCCTAAGAGGCCTTTGTGATAATTTCAACAAGAAACCTGAAAATTTGACTCAACTTTCAGTTTCTTTATACAATGAGAAGAGTAACATCTAATAGCTACTCACCTACCTCCCCACCACTCCCAATTTAAATGTGGCGTCAAGGCAACAGAATATAAAAAATCTGGATGCCTGACATTTCTGTAACAGATTGCTTTGTTCTTCACTGGTCCTTAGAATTAACCAAGATCTATTAGTATTCATAGTTCCCTGGTTTGGACACACTCACTTGCCAAAAAAAATGACTGATTCACTTAGTGCATGCTGAGGTCTTCTGCCTAGAACTCAAGAATGTCTATGGTCCATGAGAAATGCCCATAGTCTCAGGATGCCTGGGTGGCTCAGTCGGTTAAGCATCTGCCTTCAGCACAGGTCATGATCCCAGGGGCATGGGATGGAGTCCCACATCAGCCTCCTTGCCCAGTGGGGAGCCTGCTTCTCCCGCTGCCTGACACTTCCCCTACTTGTGTACTCACTCTCAAATAGATTAAAATCTTTAAAAAAAAAAAAAAAAAGAAAGAAATGCCCATAATCTCATTACAAAGGAGAATGTCTATCAAAAATACATATTCTCTGGACTTGGGGAAGACATAATCAAATAGGAACTACAGATATACACGGGCAGGCAGTGCTTCTGGGATCTTTCTACCTTAATTTAAACCCTAACATGGCTCATAAACAGAATTAGATGAAGTTAGTCTAGCTTGCAATAGTACACTGAATTTAATGATCACTGGTCACTTTCTTCAACTTGGAAAGTTCACACTGCAAAGCCAGTTGTCTGAGGCAACAAGTTTGTTTGTCTGTCTTTCTCTCTCTCTCTCCCTGTCCCCCCAATCCCTCCATTCCTTCTTTCCTTCCTTTCATGCTAGTTTACTTAGAGGTTCCATTTTTACTCCTCAACAGATTTTATGTATTTCTTATATGCTTCTTCACTCATTAATTCATCCAATTCTGAAGGATTGCTGAGTGTTATCTTGATCAGCCAACCATTTTTATAAAAGGATTTGTTGACAAGTCCTGGATTTTCTGCAATTAATTTCAGTGACTTCTCCTGATGGCGGAGAATAGAGTCCACTAGCAGCTTCCACACTTTCCAAAGGACCAAACTCTTCTTGTTTGTTCAATTTTGTCCTACCTTTAGGCAGACTACATTAAACAAAATCTCCCAAACCTTCCTGTGCAAAACTGCTGAATCTCACTGTTCTGATACCACTTGTTGTTACCCATTCATGGGCAGAGCCCGTGCAGTCAGACAGCACCTGCCCTCAGGCTCTAGGGCTGGGGCAGGCAGGGCGCAGTGGGCTTAGAGGCTCTGCACCGCTCCTAGCACCACTGAGGGTAACATGTTTCAGTCTTCTTGAGATCCTCTTTGCTTAGTAAGAACCCGATAGGGAAAAATATGGGTGGGGAAAATATAAAACTTCTGTCAGCAATCTAATTTTGTTTTTCTGGATTCTGAAGGTCAAAGTTTCAAAATTCAGCTTCAAAATAATTTCTTTCTTTTTTTTTTTTAAAGATTTTATTTATTTGTTAGAAAGAGACAGAGAGCAAGCACAGGCAGACAGAGTGGCAGGCAGAGGCAGAGGGAGAAGCAGGCTCCCTGCCAAGCAAGGAGCCCGATGTGGGACTCGATCCCAGGACGCTGGGATCAGGACCTGAGCCGAAGGCAGCTGCCCAACCAACTGAGCCACCCAGGCGTCCCTCAAAATAATTTCTAATATGTAAATGCTGAAAATTCATGCCATGTCATTTCTCTCTAGCCTCATGACTTAATCCTATGTAATAAATGCCAGAAGATGGTAACTGATAAATTCTTTTCTTTCTCTTTTTCTTAAATAGGCTCCATGGCCAATGTGGGGCTTGAACTCACAACCCTGAGATTAAGTCTTGTGCTCTATTAACTGAGCCAGCCAGGAGCCCTGTAACTGATAAAATCTTACAATGAGCACAACCCACTCCAGGGAAAGCAATTCTATTAACATCTGGGCTCTGTTATTCAGTAGCAAAAACCAAAATTCTAGAGATCAGAGATCTCCATTTTGTTGGTTCCTTAGATTCTCCACCTATATATTTCTTAAGGCTTTGAAATGGTAACATCTCATCCTATGTAGGATGGGAATATTAAAAACATTTTCATTTTCTGACAGGAATTATGTTACTGAACACACAGAGGAGAATCACCTTATATAATGCAAAAGTTATTAGAAAATAAAAATAGAGGGGCGCCTGGGTGGCTCAGCGGGTTAAAGCCGCTGCCTTCGGCTTGGGTCATGATCCCAGGGTTCTGGGATCGAGCCCTGCATCGGGCTCTCTGCTCTGCAGACAGCCTGCTTCCTCCTCTCCCTCTGCCTCTCTGCCTACTTGTGATCTCTATCAAATAAATAAATAAAATCTTTAAAAAAAAAAAATAGAATGGTGACATTTTGGCAATATCATCCTAGTTCAGCTTCCAAAAGTCAAATAGATGCTGTCCTGTTCCCTCTATAGATCTAGATGAATCTTCAATGTACATTATGACTAACAAATTGTTTCTAACACCATCCTGCTATTTAATCTTATTTTTAGCTGAAAATTCATCTTAAAAAAAAAAAAATTGGGCGCCTGGGTGGCTCAGTGGGTTAAGCCTCTGCCTTTGGCTCAGGTCATAATCTTAGGGTCCTGGGATCCAGGCCTCCATCAGGCTCTCTGCTCAGCAGGGAGTCTGCTCCCCCCCCCCCGCCTACTTGTGATCTCTCTCTCCTGTCAAATAAATAAATAAATAAAGTCTTAAAATCTTAAAAAAAAAGTCTAAAAAAAACCCGACAACATTATTTGCCCTTCATAAGCTGCTTATAGAGTAAAAGGAGATGCAGCACTCTTAGTTGATTTCTGTGAGATCCTTAACTCAGGGATTTTTCCCCAATGCTGATTTAGGCTCCTTCCCAGAAATAAAAAAGCACAAAGGCCACAATATGCTCTTCAATAACTTAGGTTTCTTGTGTGTGCATGCATGCATGTGTATGTGTATTCGCTCCCAAGATGGATCATAAATGGTCTGTTATTTTTTTCTTTATTTGGACCTCAGGTGTACAGAACTGGATTAATCACAATCCCTGGTTCTTAACAGTCTCATTATGGCAAGCTTTTTGTTTGTTACTTTAACCTTGTAAAAAGTAAACTATAAACTAAGACCCTGACAATAATTTCTAACCATAATCTCTGCCACCTTTATCCCCTCTCCCTGCTTCCTAACCCTCAAAATTAACATATTCAATCACATTCATCATTCCTTTGCTTTTCTTTTTATAGTATTTTCCTGTATCTACAAGTAATCCCTAAATTTTTATTTTTATATTAATCTTTAAAGGATATTTTAGTTTTAATGGAATATTACAAAAAAAAGCAAGCTTGCCATTTGCAAGGATATGGATGGAACTAGAGGGTAGGTATTATGCTAAGCAAAATAAGTCAGAGACAGACAAATACCATATGAATTCACTCATATGCGAATTTAAGAAACAAAACAGGTGAACATAGAGGAAAGGAAGGAAAAATAAGATGAAAATTGAGAGGGAGGCAAACTGTAAGAGATACTGAACTCTAGGAAACAGAGGGTTGCTGGAGGGGAGGTGGTGGGAGGAGGGATAATTGAGTGATAGGCACTAAGGAGGACACTTGATGTAATGAGCACTGGGTGTTATATGCAACTGATGAATCACTAAATTCTACCTCTGAAACTAATAAAAAAGGGGGGGAGGAGGTATTTTAATTTTATAAAAAGATTATCATGCAGACTGAGACCTTTTCATGGCTTATTTTTTCCCTAGTCTCATCTACAATGTTACATACCTTTGTGGTTTATTCTGTTGCATATAACAATTTGTTGTTTTGCTTTTTAAATATCTGTTATCCTGAGGGACGCCTGGGTGGCTCAGTTGGTTAAGCAGCTGCCTTCGGCTCAGGTCATGATCCCAGCATCCTGGGATCGAGTCCCACATCAGGCTCCTTGCTTGGCAGGGAGCCTACTTCTCCCTCTGCCTCTGCCTGCCACTCTGTCTGCCTGTGCTCGCTCTCTCTCTCTCTCTCTCTCTAACAAATAAATAAAATCTTAAATATCTGTTATCCCACTGATGGGCACTTGGGTTGTTTCTGGGTTTTGGCTATCGTGAACAGATACTGCTATGAACTTGTAAACATACCCCCTGTTGTACATATATAAGAGATTCTCTTGGGTATGCTAAGAGTAGAACTGCAAGGTTATAAAGTATGTGAATAATCAACCTAAAGAGATAATGCCAAACGGTAAGCTACAGTGGTTAGTTACATCAACTTATACTCCTCTCAGTAAAACATAAAAAGATCCTCTTATTTCTTGCCAGTGGGGAATGGGTGTGAAAAGATTTCTCACTGTGGTCCTAATTTACATTTCTAATGTTTCATCTAATGATATTTATCATCTCTTCACACATTTACTGGCCATGTGAGTGTTCTCTTCTGTAAAATACACATTCATATATTTTTCCCAGTGTTATACTGAGTTTTTGTGCTTTTCTCACTGATTTGTAGAGTTCATTATAAGTCCTTGACATAATATTTTTCATCTGTGTATATTCTATCTTCTCCTACTGTGTCATTTGTCTTTTCACTTTATTATGTAACTTGATTTTTTAAAATGTCTGTTTTATGAAATCCAATTTATCAGTATTCTTATAACCAATGCTTTCTGTGTTAAAATCTTTGCTATACCCAGGACCAAAAACTCTTTGCTATACCTATTCACCTACACCTTCTACTAACAGCTTTTAATTTTTTTATTTTGTCATTTATGTCCTTAATTGAACTAGAATCAAATTTCAAATTTTCTAAGTAGTATGAAGCACGGTTCCACTGGTATTTATTTTAAAATCAAGAATATTAAAAATCAAGTTTTAATTGAATTACCTATAAATAAAAATATTGTTTTGTTTTTTTTTAAAGATTTTATTTATTTATTTGAGAGAGAGAGATCACAAGTAGGCAGAGAGAGAGAGAGCAGAAGCAGGCTCCCCGCCGAGCAGAGAGCCCCATGTGGGGCTCGATCCCAGGACCCTGAGATCATGACCTGAGCCGAAGGCAGAGGCTTAACCCACTGAGCCACCCAGGTGCCCCTAAAAATATTGTTTTTATAGGATAATCTGGGAACTTCTAAATGGTCTGGAATTAACCTCTTACAGTTCTTGGTTTTTTGTTTTTTTTTAAGATTTTATTTTATTTATTTGACAGAGATCACAAGTAGGCAGAGAGGCAGGCAGAGAGAGAGGAGGAAGCAGGCTCCCCGCAGAGCAGAGAGCCCGATGTGGGGCTTGATCCCAGGACCCTGAGATCATGACCCGAGCGAAAAGCAACGGCTTAATCCACTGAGCCACCCAGGCACACCGGACAGTTCTAGGTTTTCTAAACACGTAGAAAACCGGGCAAAACATAGGAAATGACTATTTTTTTTTTTTAAAGATTTTATTTATTTACTTGATAGACAGAGATCACAAGTAAGCAGAGAGGCAGAGAGAGAGAGGAGGAAGCAGGCTGTCCGCAGAGCAGAGAGCCCGATGCGGGGCTCGATCCCAGGACCCTGGGATCATGACCCGAGCCGAAGGCAGTGTCTTTAACCCACTGAGCCACCCAGGCGCCCCATGGAAATGACTATTTTTAGACACTGGACAACCGGCAACTAAGAACTGTGATCCCTGAGAAAAGGGAAATAAACAAGATGAGCCCTACCATAACCTAAGCTTTCTGTCTAGAGGTAACTCCTGAAATGTGGGTCAGACAGGGGCATCCAAATAGTATGGCAACTTTACTGAGTTGTGGAGACAGAAACTAGAGTTCAGGGAGGCCAAAGCAGCTAGGATTTGTAGGACAGAGTGCACAAGAGGGGGGAGCTAAAGAGAGACAGAGGTCTAGAAATCCCCTTGATTTTGTATAGGATCCCCTTGAATTCTGGCCAAATAGCAATTTGAGGAAAGAACTATTACCAGGGTGAGCTGTAAAAATAATTATTAGAGTTCAAAGAACATTTGGAATCATCTGACTTCCCTCCAGCCGGAACAGAGACCTCCCTTGAATCTCCACGGCATTCAAAAGAACTCAAAAGGGCCATGCTTTAGGAGTAGAGCTAAATTAGCTCTAGAGTATAAAAGCTACTCTATGCTCACCCTAAAAGAGCTTAAAAAACCTGAAAAAGGATCAAAGTAATGTATAAGTAACTTAACTGCATGCCAGCAGAAGGAAAGAAAGGAAGAAACCAAGAAAGAAAAGAAAAGAACCCATTATTCTTTAAAGGAATGTAACAAAATCTAACACACTGTAACATTAAATTAACAGGGTGCAAAACCCCACCGAAAATTACTAGACATATAAAGAAGCATGAAAATTTGATCTATAAACAGAAGAAAACTCAGTCAGTAGAAACAGACTCAGATGTGACAGAAATAAATAGAAGCAGACAAATACATTAAGTAGCTCTCATTGGCTGCTTCTGTTTAGGATTTAGGAAGCTGCAAGAACTTCCCGCTCTAGATATAAGTAATCCCGCTCTAGATATAAGAGATTTCCCACTCTAGATATAAGTAATCCCGCTCTAGATAGAAGTAATCCTGCTCTAGATATAAGAGATTTCCCATGCACTTGCAAGTCTTCCTCATGCGCCTCTTGTGTTCATAAGAAAGACCAGAGACAGAGCAGGACACTAGAAATGGGCTACTGTGGCAGCTTAGGCAGGACAGAGGTGCTTGGCAATTGCTGCGGGACAGACACAATGCCCCACCTACGTCCCCTAAACTCTTATCTTCTATTATTAAGCAAAAGCTCTAAGCCCTTGGGGGGATAGCCAGCAAATCCTCTCATTCAGAGGGCACTGGCAAAGATCTACTGCTTCTGGGGAAAAACTAAGAAGAAAAACCCTCTACTCCTTACTCCTGGTGAGAGGCAGAAAACCATCTTGGCCCAAGTTCCTCTACTGATACTAAGCAGAGGTCTGCTACAGCTAGAGAGACAAGAAACTCTACCAAGACTAACCACAGATACAAGGCAGAATTTAGCTGTGATAAGGAAGAAGGACAGAAAAACTAAAAATGTCTCGCTCCCAAGACACAGGCATAGGGTCTATGTAGACCCTGTCTGAGTCGGAAGTTAGACCAGATAACGCAGAACCCCCACTACAAATCTAGCCTAAATAAAAAGCAAGAGCAGTCCGCCAGAGGGGGGATAGACAAAGGTAGAGAGAACTTGTCTGTGGTACAGGCAACGCAGGGGAAGCTAAAAGTTGAGAGGGTGGGGAGAGCAGAACACAGAAAAACAGAGCCTCTGACCCCAGCCCCTACTCTAAGCACAAAGCAGCCTATATTAGAGAGATTTGAAGCCTATGGAACAACAAAGTTACCAAAAGCAAAAACAACACCCAAACTGAGCCTGACTGACAAAAACAACTGATTTCAGGTTCAAATATTATTTACTTCAGTCTCTACTTTTCTACACATGATACTTGGTACTCAAATCATGTATTACAGGACAAAAAGTAAGAAAGAAAAAACACTTATGTCAAGAGATAAGGCAATCTCAGAAATAGCTAAATGTCAAAACTATCAGGCATGGGGCGCCTGGGTGGCTCAGTGGGTTAAAGCCTCTGCCTTCAGCTCAGGTCATGATCTCAGGGTCCTGGATCGAGCCCCGCATCGGGCTCTCTGCTCAGCGGGGAGCCTGCTTCCCCCTCTCTCTGCCTGCCTCTCTGCCTACTTGTGATCTCTCTCTGTCAAATAAATAAATAAAATCTTTTAAAAAAAACTATCAGGCACCTTAAATAACTATTATTCATACATTAAAAGATGTCATGGAAAAGGCAGACAACAACATGTGTAAATAGATGGAGAATTTCAGGGGAAATGATAGAAATAAAAAACATGGTATCAAAGAAGAAGAATTTCTCTGACAAGCTCAACAGCAGGCTGGACACAGCTGAGGAAATAATCAGTGAACTTGAAAACAGGGTAACAAAAATAATCTAAAGCAAAAAAAGAAATGAAGAAAGAAAAAGAAAACAACAGAACATCCAAAAGCTGTAGGGCAGTATCAAACAGTCTAACATACATGTAATTGGAACCTCAGAAGGACAAGATAAAAAAAACACAGCTAAAGAAATATTTAATGACATACTGGCTGACAATTTTTAAAAAATAAGATATCAAACCACAAATCTATAAAATGTAGAAAACCCCAGCAGGATAAATACCAAGAAAGACTTAACTTTGAAGTTTAAAAACTCTGAAGGTAACTATAAGGGGTTAAAACATTACATAGAGAAGAACAAAAGCTGAAATAATCAGGCCTCTCACTAGTCATCAGACACTATGCAGGCCAGTATACAGGAGTCACATTTTTAAAATTTTTTTTTAATTTATTCGACAGACAGATCACAAGTAGGCAGAGAGGCAGGCCGGGGGTTGGGGGGGGGGGGTGGAGCAGGGTCCCTGCTGAGCAGAGAGCCCCATTCAGGGCTCCATCCCAGGATCCCGGGATCATGATCCAAGCAGAAAGCAGAGGCTTTAACCCATTGAGCCACCCAGGTGCCCCACGGGTCACAGTTTTTATTAAAGTACTGAAAGAAAAAAACCTATCGACTCAGAATCTTATACCAGGTAAAAATATCTTTCAAACATTAAAGGTGAAATAAAGACTTTTTCAGACCAACAAAAACTAAGAGAATTCATTGCCAGAAGATCTGCACTGTAAGAACATTAAAGAAAATTCTTTAGGCAGAAGGAATAGGGTATCAGATGGAAACTGAATTTACACAAAGGAATGAAGAACACCATAAACGGTAAATATGTGATGAAATATAAAAGAGCTCTTTCCTGGGGCACCTGAGTGCCTCAGTCATTAAGCATCTGCTTCAGCTCAGGTCATGATCCCAGATTCCTGGGATCGAGCCCACATTGGGGTCCCTGCTCAGCAGAAAGCCTGCTTCTCCCTCCCACTCCCCCAACTTGTGTTCCCTCTCTTGCTGTCTCTCTTTCTGTCAAATAAATAAATAAACCTTTAAAAAAAAAAAAACTCTTTCCTTATTTTTCATATCTTGAATTGTTTATTTTTTTTTAGATTTTATTTTGTTTATTTTATTTTATTTTTATTTTAAGATTTTATTTATTTGACAGAGAGAGAGATCACCAGTAGGCAGAGAGGCAGGCAGAGAGAGAGGGAGAAGCAGGCTCCCCTAGGAGCAGAGAGCCCGATGTGGGGCTCAATTCCAGGACCCTGGGATCATGGCCTGAGCCGAAGGCAGAGGCTTCAACCCACTGTGCCACCCAGGTGCCCCTCATCTCTTGAATTGTTTAAAGCAAAGATAACAAAGTAACATGGAGTTTATAACATATATAGAAATAAAATGTATGACAACAACAGCACAAAGGATGATAGAAGGAAATGATATATACTGTTGTAAACCTCTTTTATTATACAAGAAGTAATATTGTATTATTTAAAGGTAATACTTATATAAAGATGTACATATTTTTTTAAGATTTTATTTATTTATTAGTTAGAGAGAGAGAGAGAGCGAGCACAGGCAGACAGAGAGGCAGGCAGAGGCAGAGGGAGAAGCAGGCTCCCCGCCGAGCAAGGAGCCCGATGTGGGACTCGATCCCCGGACACTGGGATCATGACCTGAGCCGAAGGCAGCCGCTTAACCAACTGAGCCACCCAGGCGTCCCAAAGATGTATATTATAAACCTGGAACAACACACATACTCAAAACAGCATTATTCACAACAGCCAAAAAGTAGAAATAACCCAAATGTCCATCAACTGAAGAAGAGATAAATTAAATGTGGCATATCCAGACAATGGATATTGTCTTGGATATTACTTGGCCAATACATGCTACAACATGGATAAACCCTAGAACACATATGATTTTCATCTATGCGGAATGTCTAGAATAAGCAAACCTATAGAGACAGAAAGATCTATAGGGAGATGGGAGGTAGTATGGAGGATGTTGGCTAAAAGGTGTAGCCCTTCTGAGGGGATAAAACTAACTGTGGTAATGGCTGCACTACTCTGTGAACTTATTAAGAACCACTGAATTATATACACTTAAGGTGTAAAATGGCTGGCATGTAAATCACACCTCAATAAAGTTATTACAAAAACAGAGAGTTAAAACTATAAAACTTTTACAAGAAAACAAAAGATTTGTGTCCTTCGGTTAGGCAAATGTCTTAAGAATATGAATTATCCATAAATGAACAAAACAAACTCGACTTCATCAAAATTTAAAACTTCTGTTCTTTGAAAGATACTGTTAAATATAAAAAGAATGTCCCTCAACGGATGAATGGATAAAGAAGATGTGGTCCATATATACAATGGAGTATGACTTAGCCATCAGAAAGGATGAATAGCTACCATTTGCATCAACATGGATGGAACTGGAGGGGATTATACTAAGTGAAATAAGTCAAGCAGAGAAAGACAATTATCATATGGTTTCACTCCTATGTGGAACAGAAGGAATAGCACAGGAGACCACAGAGGAAGAGAGGAAAACTGCATGGGAAGAAATCAGAGACGAGACAAACCATGAGAGACTCTAGACTCTGGGAACTTGAGGGTTACAAAAGGAAGAGGGGTTGGGGGATAGGGTAACCAGGTAATGAGAATTAAGGGGACATGTGGGGTGATGAACACTGGGTGTTATACACAACTAATCAATTGTTGAACACTACATCAAAAACTAATGATGTACAATATGCTGGTTAATTGAACATATGACAAAAATAAATAAATATTTATTTATTTATAAATAAAAATGAGGGGCGCCTGGGTGGCTCAGTGGGTTAAGCCGCTGCCTTCGGCTCAGGTCATGATCCCGGGGTCCTGGGATCGAGTCCCGCATTGGGCTCTCTGCTTGGCGGGGAGCCTGCTTCTCCCCTCCCCTCTCTGCCTGACTCTCTGCCTACTTGTGTAATCTCTGTCTGTCAAATAAATAAATAAAAAATCTTAAAAAAAAAAAAATATATATATATATAAATAAAATTGAACTCTTCACCAATGAAAATGTAAGAATGGCCACTAAGTACATGAAAATATTTATAAATAAATAAAATATTTTTATTTAAAAACAAAAATAAGGGGTGCCTGGGTGACTCAGTTGGTTAAGCAACTACCTTCCGCCCAAGTCATGATCCTGAAGTCCCAGGATCGAGCCCCGCATAAGCCTCCCTGCTCAGCAGGGAATGTGTTTCTCCCTCTGACCCCACCCCCTCTCATGCTCTCTCTCAAATAAATAAAATCTTTTAAATAAATAAATAAAAATTTTTAAAAAGGCAAGCCACAGCCTGGGAAAAATACTTTACAAAAACACCTCTCTGATAAAGGATCCAAATACATAAAGAGCTCTTAGCAACAAAATAAGAATATAAAAAACTTAAGTTTTAAAATGGGAGGAGCACCTGGGTAGCTGAGGTCATGATCTGAGAGTCCTGGGATGGAGCACTGTGATCAGCTCCATGCTCAGCAAGGAGTCCACTTCTCCCTCTTCCTCTACCCCTGCCCCCACTTGTTCTCTCATGCTTACTCTTTCTCTCTAATAAATAAAATCTTTTTCTTAAAGATGGGGAAAAAAGTTGAACTCTTCACCAATGAAAATGTAAGAATGGCCACTAAGTACGTGAAAATAAGCTCTGGGGTACCTGGGTGGTTCAGTGGGTTAAGCATCTGCCTTCAGCTCAGGTCATGATCCCAGGGTCCTGGGATCAAGCCTCACACCAGGCTCCCTGATCAGCAGTGAAGTCTGCTTCTCCCTCTCCCTCTCTCCCCTCACTCCTGTTCCCTCTCTTGCTCCTCTCAAAAAAATAAATAAAATCTTAAAAAAAAAAGCAAAAACCGGTTAGGGGCACCTGGGTGGCCCAGTCAGTTAAGCATCTGACTTCAGCTCAGGACGTGATCGTGGGGTCCTGGGATTGAGCCTTGCATGGGTCTCCCTCTTCAGTGGGGAATTTGCTTGCCCTTCTCCCTGTCCCTCTCTCTCTTCCCCTCCCCCCAACTTGTGCTCATCCGCTCTCTCCCTCAAATAGATAAATAAAAACTTCAAAGAAAAAAAAAGGTTAAACTTTCATTTACCATGTGACCTTGCAATTCTACTTCTAGCTACTCAAGAGAAATGAAAATATACATCTACATAAAGCCCCATATATTAATGTTATTTCATGGTTTAGTCATAATAGCCCCAAACTGGAAAGAACCCAAACATGCATCAAAAAGCCACTGGATAGGGACGCCTGGGTGGCTCAGTGGGTTAAGCCGCTGCCTTCAGCTCAGGTCATGATCCCAGCATCCTGGGATAGAGTCCCACATCGGGCTCTCTGCTCAGCAAGGAGCCTGCTTCTCCCCTCCCCTCTCTGCCTGCCTCTCTGCCTACTTGTGTGATCTCTATCAAATAAATAAATAAAATCTTTAAAAAATATATTTTTAAAAAAAGCCACTGGATAAACAAATTGTAGTAAATTTATCCAATTAAAAATTAACTGCAATTAGGGGTGCCATGGCTCAGTGGGTTAAAGCCTCTGCCTTCGGCTCAGGTCATGGTCCCCGGGTCCTGGGATCGAGCCCTGCATCGGGCTCTCTGTGCGGTGGCAAGCCTGCTTCCCTTCCTCTCTCTCTGCCTGCCTCTCTGCCGACATGTGATCTCTGTCAAATAAATAATAAATAAAATCTTAAAAAAAAATTAACTGCAATTAAAAGGAGCAAATTACTGATATATGCAACACGTATCAATCTTTTATTTTTTTTTAATATTTTATTTACTTATTTGACAGAGATCACAAGTAGGCAGAGAGGCAGAGAGAGAGAGAGAGAGGAGGAAGCAGGCTTCCTGCTAAGCAGAGAGTCCGATGTGGGGCTCGATCCCAGGACCCTGGGATCATGACCCGAGCTAAAGGCAGAGGCTTTAACCCACTGAGCCACCCAGGTGCCCCCATATCAATCTTTTAAGAAAATGAACAAAATGAACAAAGCCAGATACCAAAAACTACTTATATGATCATATATATATATATATGTATATATATGTATTATATTATTATATGATTCTGTTTATTTGACATTGAGAAAAGGCAAAATATACTAACAAGAAGCTGATCAGTGGTCGACAGGGGTGGTGTTATAAAGAGAGAACTGACTGCAAAGGGTCACCAGGGAACTTTCTGGGGTGGTGAAAATGTTCTGTATCTTCATTGTGATGATGGTGATTATAAAACTATGTACATTTGGGATGCCTGGGTGGCTCAGTTGGTTAAGCAGCTGCCTTCGGCTCAGGTCATGATCCCAGCGTCCTGAGATCGAGTCCCACATGGGGCTCCTTGCTCAGCAGGGAGCCTACTTCTCCCTCTGCCTCTGCCTGCCTCTCTGTCTGCCTGTGCTCGCGCTCTCTCTCTCTAATAAATAAATAAAATCTTAAAATATATATATATTAAAAAAAAACTATGTACATTTATCCAAACTCATGAAACTGGACATTTAATGTGGATGAATGTTAATGTTGGTAAATTATGCTCAATAATATCAATTTACTTAAAAGGGATAATTAGTAGTTTCATTCCTTTTCTAAAGTCTACAGAGGTTCCAAAGGTCTCAGGTAATTCCCAAAAGGTCTCAACATAGAATCTGCTCTACTTTTAGGAGTTGACCTTGATTTCTACTTTTTATATGCCTTGTGATTCAAAGTATAGCACCTCTAAAACATAAAACTCTAAACTTTGTGAGTAAGGCTTTGAGAATCTGTAGACCAGGCTGACATAAACTGTGCTGTGCTATATGGATTAACATCACCAGCTAAATTAAAGATGCAGTTGAACATATATTTGATCCTTCTGAACTTTTCTGGCTTCTCTGCTTGCTTTTCTTATCTCTCCACTAAAAAGAACTTACCATAAATGTCTTGTGGCTCCTTCCTACACAGGGAATAAATCCCAGTTTCAGAGACTACGACTTTAGTCAGCAGTTCACCTTGAAACACATATAGTCTGTTTGCCAATATCTAACAGAACTCTTTGTACTTTCTACAAAGAATAATGAATTTCTCATTATTTCAATACTCCCCAAATAATTAAAGGCAAATAAAGCATACCTCAATCAAGAGAAAAAGTAAGTAGATTAGGCTACCAGCCCCTATTAGGTTTTGAGGAACAAGCAAGGCACTCAAAAAAGGGGCTGGCACGTATCACCCAGAACTCAAGGTGGGCTTTCCTGCACATCTACAACAGTAACAGGTTGATAATATATAGATCAGTGCATGCAAACTGTAGTCAGAGTACACTTAGGACCTTGCAGAAAACCCAAGTTAATCATTCAACTGGTATCTCCAAAGAAATCAAAAAAGAACAGGATGTGGAGAGAAGTGCAGGGCACTTGTAGGTTCTGATGTGGACAAATTCTGTATTACCCAAATGTTTTAGAAGACACCATCTTTGGAAATTAACCTTGCTCTATAGCTCTACAGAGTCAATAGTAAGTGAGAGACTGCTATTAGCAAAGATATATGACAACCAATAAAAGAACAAACAAGTCAACAAAACCAACTTACACATGTTTACAAAAGACCAGAATGCAAATTTAAAACTGTCTGGAAAGAAAATGGAATCATACTTAAGAAGAAATAGAAATCCTCCCCATTACCATACTTCACTCCCTGCAAAAATCATAGTATCTTTTATTTATGCGTGAACACATCTTGCTGGTAGACAAACTGATCAAAGTTTTGGTGATTACTTCTAATGCTCTAATATATATCATGAATGACAAGACTGGGGGGAAATAAAAGCTAAATGTTTTGAGGACTGAGTTGGGCTGACACTTACCACAAACTTCTCACCATTCTGCTCCACATGTTTGTATGTGGGGACCGATATGGGTACTGCTTGCTTTTCTGTGTAATCATAAAATGATTGTCCCAAGGAGTCATCACTGGGATCTAGGTTATCTGCCTCATGTGGAGGTACAGATAACACTGTCAAGATCAATTCCTTCTCGCCTGCTCGGATCAGGTCCACCACCTGCTTGTGTGTCGCCCCCTCAACATTCACGCCGTTCCTAAGGGGAAAAAGGGAAAAAGAAATCCCATAAACCAGAAGGGTCCAAACACCTTGTATCTCCACCCTCCTGTCCCCACTCCACTGTCACGCAGTATGAACCATAAAATCAAGATTAATTTGGTTCCAGGGATGCCTGGGTGGCTCAGTTGGTTAAGTGGCTGCCTTCGGCTCAGGTCATGATCCCAGCGTCCTGGGATGAGTCCCACATCGGGCTCCTTGCTCAGCAGGGAGCCTGCTTCTCCCTCTGCCTCTGCCTGCCACTCTGTCTGCCTGTGCTCGCTCCTGCTCTCTCTGACAAATAAATAAATAAAATCTTAAAAAAAAAAAAAAAGATTAATTTGGTTCCAGAAAAGCTGTTTATATTTTTAATAGATGATAATATGAAAAAGTATTTGTGAACTTATGGCAGGGAGAAAAAATGGAAACAGGTGAGAGGACCTGCCGTTCCTCTATGCTAGAATCCCACACAGAGCTTCAGGAAAAGCACATGGTGAAGCTGCAGAAGAAACAAAGCTTTCAAAGCTAATTTCCTCATCCTAACCAAGCATGTATACAATACATTCAAAATGCCTTTTAATAATACTGACATTTGAACTCTACTTAGTTCTTTTTAAACCTCCTAAAATTTCTGTAAAAAGAAATTTTACAAAATACACAAAGTATGACTTAAAATAATTTTTATATTTATATCTGGTTCTATCCCATAACTCCAAATCAGTCAATTTAATTTTCCTTTATACCAAGTTTCATTACCTTGGGAGTTAAGTGGTATATATATACATATGTATATATATATAATATTTTTTTTAAAGATTTTATTTATTTGACAGAGAGAGAGAGAGCACAAGTAAGCAGAGCAGCAGACAGACGGAGAGAGAGAAGCAGGCTCTCAGCTAAGCAGGGAGCCCGATGCGGGGCTCGACCACAGGACCCTGGAATCATGACCTGAGCTGAAGGCAGCCGCTTAACTGAGCCACCCAGGCACCCCAAGTGGTATATATTTTCATATAAATAATTTTTTTTTAAGATTTTATTTATTTATTTGACAGAGATCACAAGCAGGCAGAGAGGCAAGCAGAGAGAGAGAGGAAGGGAAGCAGGCTCCTTGCCGAGCAGAGAGCCCGATGCGGGGCTCGACCACAGGACCCTGGAATCATGACCTGAGCTGAAGGCAGCCGCTTAACCAACTGAGCCACCCAGGCACCCCAAGTGGTATATATTTTCATATAAATAATTTCTTTTTTTTTTTAAGATTTTATTTATTTATTTGACAGAGATCACAAGCAGGCAGAGAGGCAAGCAGAGAGAGAGAGAGGAAGGGAAGCAGGCTCCCTGCCGAGCAGAGAGCCCCATGCGGGGCTCAATCCCAGAACCCTGGGATCATGACCTGAGCCCAAGGCAGCGGCTTTAACCCACTGAGCCACCCAGGCGCCCCTAAATAATTTCCTTTATCACTTGGATTTTAAAAAAGCAATTTTGAAATTTCATTATCTGAACCAACTTCTTTTGTCCTCCCAATTACATCAATTATTCTCTCTTAGCATTCTCTCTATTCTTTTTTCTGCTCAGTGCTATCTCACTTAAAGCCCTGTGTCATCAGTTCAAACTAAAAAAACCTACATCTAAAGTTATATAGTAAATCAACCTACTCATTCTCCTCCCTGCTTCACTGGATAAGAAGGCTGCAACTAGGAAAAGTACAAGGTTTGGAAGAAGAATAATCTTGTCAAGAAAGATGCTGAGTGTCACAAAACTCACTTAGCAAACTGAACTACCTTTCTACCGTGCTGACCCTGCCTGCTGTCTCAGCAAAAACCACAAGACAGCTAGCTGACCTGGAGGTTCCCTCCATGGCTATCTCCCAAGAGTTAAGAAACAGACACCTGGCCTTTACTCAGGGTGATAAAAGCTTATCTACTACCCGTTAGAGTTAAGCTCTTTTTCAGTTCCAAACCATTAGGATTTTTCCTTCATGAAAATGATGCTAAGTTTAGTGACAAGCCTTCCACAAACTTTTCAGTCACTGGAACTGTCTCTGTCAAACTCTGGTATCTGAAACATCCATTTATATAAACAGAACAGGCAGGAGATCACCCTGCTAAACCTCCCTCCTTTTGGGTTTAACAATCTAATCAGCAAATTCCGCACTCTAGACATTTCATAACCTAAAGCCTAACTTATACACACACAAAAAATTCAGTAATTTTACAGTTGGCTAGCTATAGAAAAAATTGAAAGCACCCTTTCCACTGATGGAAATTTGGGCTTTTAAGATTTGGATCAGGT